>JACEFZ010018754.1:190000-210000 GCA_014155875.1 Cepaea nemoralis | reverse complement strand
GACATTCGTATTTCAAAACCCAACAGTTGTTTGAGAGAAAAGTTCTATAGCAAGAGCTGGGCGCCAGGTAACATGTCGTATCATGACCTACATACAACTGCCAGTTGTTTGCACACTAGGTTTCTTTACTGACACTCCTTCAGAACCAGTATAGCAATGCTCTTTAAACTTATATTTCTTCTTCTTCCTCCTCTTCTTCCTCCTCCACCTCCTCCTTTTTCTTCTTCTTCTTTTTCCTCCTCCTCCTCTTCTCTATCACTTTTCTCCTCATCCCCTTCTTCTTCTTCGTGAAGGAAGAAGAAGATGACGTTGATGATGATGATGATGATGATGATGATGATGATGATGATGATGATGATGATGATGATGATGATGATGATGAAGATGAAGATGATCAAGAATGCCATTAGAAATCCCCATGGCGCCCGCAGCGCTTTACTCTCGCAGTTGTATGCAGGTCTATCACCAGTCCCTCCCACCCACGCCACAAAGATATAAGTATAACCAATCCCAGTTTCTTAAATTTGATCAGAAGTGGGAGAAAAGCTTTGAAGCGGGAGAGAGTGCAGTGCGTATGCACTTGCTAAATCTTCACAATGTGCTATCAACTTGCATGTTTGCTAACGTGTAGTGCCGTGTAGGTCTGCAAGCAGCAGCCCCTACTACTGTCACAGTGTGGCCAAATAGACAAGGTACCAGCAAATACAATTAAGTAATTTTACAACTACCTACTAATACTTACATAATAAATGCAAAACATCTAGATATAAGTACATTCCACAGAGAAATAATACAATTCGTGTGATTTGTGCGTCCTTGAATGAACAATTTGCTCAAGTTACGTCCGTTTACAGTGAACCGTCGTCTGTCTGGTGGCACACCCGAAAGCAGATGTTTTGTTTGTACATGATCAGTTTCTTTGCACACTCGGATAGCTCTGTAAGTGCTTCCGTCTACTCCCATAAATTACACAAGGGGATTCTCAATGCAGTGAACGAACATTGTCGCACCGCAAAGGAGCCAGTGTGAATATCGAAAATCATCACTATCGTGTGCCATGTTGATAAGCATGGGCGGTCATGTTTCACCATGCCACACAATCATCAGAGTCGTGGATCAGTTCCGTGTTCTTGCCTCGACCATACAAGGTCTTCTTTTACTTCTTTGCCTTTCCCTTGTTCTTTTCCCTTCCTTTGCCAGCTGTCACTGGGTTCTCTAATTTGTTTCCTCTTATAACGTGTTCAAACAATATTGACTGTCTACATCTAATTTCCCTAATCACTTTACGGTTTTAATTTTAACTTGTCATTGGCTTTTCTGTCTGCCAATTGTTTTCTTTGCATTTTCCTTAGAAATCACACATACTAGCATGGTTTCTAGTTTGAAAATTTCATCTAGGCTTTATCAGCCCACCCCCGAGATCAGTTATCAGTTATCAGCTGGGGAATCGTCATTGCACTCCGGACAGGTCCATAGGTGCTCAAATCCCCCCCCCCCCCCCAGCATATGCATCAGCGTCCAGTGGCTAATAGTGCCAGTTCTGTGTTGGTTAACGTAACACCTCGTTTTCCCGATGTACCTCTCGTGTCTGGCTGTGCCAATGCTTACTTCCAAGTCTCTCATCCTGGACAACGATGTGGATTCACTGACGTCAAAGTCCTCTGTTCTCGACATCTCTTTAAGGATGTTAATAACATCGGCGCGATCCATGGACTAGCCATCTGCAGGGGATGCAGAGCCAGCCAATTTATCAACTCATTCATTTCCCTCGACTCCCGCATGTCCCGGGACGAAGATGAAGGTGACTTTACGGACAACAGACTTCCGCAGCGAATCAGTCCACTGTCTACGTACAGATCCTAGCTTCGACCTTCTGAATCATGCTCATTGAATCACTTAGTACACACACGTTGGTATAATGCTGTGATTCCAGCCATATGAAAGCCTGTGTTACTGCCATCACTTCCATCGTCATGCTGCTCGTGGTCACGGAATGGGCACCACTGGATTCGTGAACGGTTCGGCCCGCTGAACGGGCTGTAAATGTCCACCCCGCGATATTGTTGGCAGGCGCTGCATGTAGGGTACCCGACTCCAATGTTGTTGTATAGTTGCGTAGGTGGCGGTATGTGTTTCCGTTCTTCGTTCACACATATTATTCACAGAGTGTTGTGATTGGGTTTTCAAATATCAAATTTCAAATTGGTGTCTGTGTCGCAGATTACTCCGCCTACATTGAACGCAGCTCACGCTGTGGCTTGGGGGAAGTGATCACGTTTTACCATTCATCGACACACCGAGTCTAGGGTTCCTCATTCATCGACACACCGAGCAACGATTTCGACATTCACCGACACATCGAGTCACAGTTTCGAGATTCACCGGCACACCGAATCGCCGTTTTGACATTCACCGGCAAACCGAGTCGCGGGTGCGACATTCACCGACACAACAGTCTAGGATTCGACATTCACTGACACACAGTCTAGGATTCGACATTCACTGACACACAGTCTAGGATTCGACATTCACTGACACACCAAGTCTAGGGTTCGACATTCACCGATACACAGAGTCTAGGGGGGTGACATTCACTGACACACAGAGTCTAGGGTTCAACAGTCACCGAATAAATCACGGCATTATGGGGTCGGGGTGAACAACTTTCTCCAGTAGCCTTTTTTTAATACAATTTAGCTAAAAATATATGAGTATTAAAGGATAGATATTTTATTAGGTTGGGTGGATCTCTGGGCCGCTATAGTAAAACAGCAATTCTGTTGCTAATCTGTTTGAAAGCTGACCTATTGAGTTAGTAAGCAAGCACAGTAGTCACTATGCCATCGGGTAGTAATGATGTCCATCATATACACTCTTAACATTGATCTCATAATTTGTTTTTTTCATTTACCATTTATCTCTTCCCTGGACATTTCTTTCTTACCACGGCATTTATCTCTACCATGGACATTTATATATTCCCTGGATATTTATGCATTACTAAGACATGTATCTCTTTCCTGGACATGTTTCTCTTCCCTGGATATGTATCTCTTCCCTCGACATTTATCTCTTCCTGGACATTTATGTCTTCCTGGATATGTATATCTTCCATAGACATGTATCTCTTCCATCGGCATGTATCTCATACCTGGAGATTTATCTCTTTCTGGACATGTATCTCTTCCTAGACATGCATCTCTTACCTGGACATTTATCTCTTCCTGAATATTTATCTTTTCCTTTCCTAGACATGTATCTCTTATCTGGACATTTATTTCTTCCTGAACATCTATCTCTTCCTGGACTTGAATCTCTTCCCAGACATGTATCTCTTCCCTAGACATGTATCTCTTCCCTAGACATGTATCTCTTCCTGGACATGTATTTCTTCAAGGACATTTATCTCTTTTCACCCGCCCTGATTTCGAACCATCGATTCCGTGTATCGAACCCTGAGGACATTTATATCTTGCTGGACATGTATCTTTTCCTAGACATGCATCTCATACCTGGATTTTTATCTCTTCCTGGACATGTATCTCTTCACTGGACATGTATCTCTTCACTGGACATGTATCTCTTACCTGGGCATGTATCTCTTCCCTCGACATGTATCTTTTCCTTGACATTTATCTCTTCACTGGACATGTATCTCTTCACTGGACATGTATCTCTTACCTGGACATGTATCTCTTCCCTCGACATGTATCTTTTCCTTGACATTTATCTCTTCCTCGACATGTATCTCTTCCCTGGACATGTATCTCTTCCATGGACATGTATCTCTTCCCTCGACATTTATCTTTTCCTTGACATTTATCTCTTCCTGGACATGTATCTCTTCCCTCGACATGTATCTTTTCCTTGACATTTATCTCTTCCTGGACATGTATCTCTTCCATGGACATTTATCTTTTCCTTGACATTTATCTCTTCCTGGACATGTATCTCTTCCCTCGACATTTATCTTTTCCTTGACATTTATCTCTTCCTGGACATGTATCTCTTCCCTAGGCATTTATCTCTGCATGATCATTTCTCTACTATAAATATAGAAAATAAAGACTTTCGGTCGTTCGTTCGTTCGTTCTACACAGGGCATTTATGTGTACACTGGCATTTGTCCTCACCATAGATATTTATGTATACCCTGAGCATCTATGCTATAATAGACGTTTATGTTCATTCGGGGCATCTATCTCTAATCTGGGCGTTTATCTCTTACCTGGGCATTTATGTTTATCCTGGACATATGTATCTACCTTGGTCAATTATCTCTACCTTGGGCCAAAAGATTTATCCAGGATATTTATATCTAACCTGGGCATTTATGCTTACCTTGGGCTTTTATATGTATCCTGCCCATTGATATCTACATTAGATATTTATATTTATACTGGGCATTTCCATTTAAAGTGGCATTTATATTCAGTCTGGGCATTTAAATCTATCCTGGGCATTGATGGCTAGTTTGAATGTCCAGCTCTAAACAGGGCATGTATCTCTACCCTCGACATTTACATCACCTGACTCCACCTCCTTCTTCTGGTCTTCTTCGTTACACCTACAGACGTCAATATGGATACATTCAAAGAAAGCAGCAGTCGACATAAGCTATTGGCATCTCCACAGAGTTTGCCTTCAAATGAGGTTAGTGTAGATCAAATATGTTGTCTCTGGCCTTATGTTGGACGCACTAATTGTGTCATTTCGCTACTAATCTGTTGGCCAAATCTTATGTCCCTGGTCTTATTATGTTGAACGGTCTATTTGTGTCATTCGGCTAATGATCTGTTGGCCACAACTGTTGTCTCTGGTCTTCATATGTTGGGCGTACCATTTGTGTCATTCCGCAACGTGTCTGTTCGCCAAAACTGTCTGTTGTCTCTGGTCTTCATATGTTTGACACACTAGTTGACCAGGACTATTTCTATTTCTATGTTTATTTCAGGCATCTGTGTCCCATTGTATGTGATTTTCTGCCTTGTTATCAACTGAATTCAGCCTCCGTCCTCCTCGTTATTACGACTGGAATAATAAACAAAATCACAAGAAAGACGACAGTGACCAGTGGCAACAACAGTCCAAGAGGACACGCCAGCAGCGTGAAATAACCATAGATCATAGTGCAACACATGTCGTCATTGGAGACTCCCTGCTGAAGGGAATCTATAGTGATCGCATGTCATCTTCTGACAGCGAATCAACTTCAATCTACCCTGTACCAGGCGCTGACATTGACAGGCTGACCGCTACACTGCGACGATTCCAAGTGAACGACCGAATTAGGAGAGCAACAGTCCATATTGGTGTTAATGACATAATGGATAATAAAATCATCAGCACCTCACAACTAGCTACATTGGAGGTGCTGTTGCGCAATAGATTTCCTAAATCATCTTTGTTTATTTCATCTATCATCCCACCATGTTACGGGTTCCAGCGTCGTACTGCCGATGCTGCTAATCTAACGTTATATAAATTCTGTAAAAATAATAGCATGAATTTCATAAATAACACCCCTTACTTTACGTCACCGTCCGGAGCTCCAAAGAAAAAACTATACAGGGATCAAATACATTGTTCCAAGCTAGGAAGTAGCTTCCTAGCGAAGAACATAAAATATCCCGAACGTGCACAACAACCAGCACCAGTTACAGGAGTAAACCGAACTTCACCTCCGGCAACAACCACCTCACTGTGTTCAGAAAACACTCCTTCTCTTCCCACACCACCCTTGCGTGTACCTCAGGAACACAATATTGTGAATAGCAACCCAAGCTCCAATCCAAATGTTGCTAAATATGATACTTTGTTTCCTACCTTGCCCGTAAAACAGTCTCCCTCTATGATATCAAAGGGGACACCGTTAAACAATGGTGCTATACCGTCGATGCCTGCTTCCAATGTAGGCACTTCCAGTGACAATCATAGCAATCCCTCGCTGGACGGTAATCTACAACCCTATGAGTGGAACCGTCAACTTCAGCAGCTAATGCGATACAATCCTGCAGCCCTGCACCAAGCATTCATGATATCACTCCAGCAAAGACATTTTCCTGCCCCCTCTAACAACCCTAACTATTTCTAAATAAAGTTTCAAAATCCCTGCAATTTGTATACCACAAGCGACATCTTCCTTTTAGTTTGTAATGTTCGCTAATCACGATCAGTGGCTCAACAAAAATGGTCTATATATAGGCCATCTCAACATCTTTCATCTGCTCAACAAATTACCTGAGCTCTCGGTAATACTGTCCAAACAGTTCCATGTGTTTGGAATTACAGAAAGTCGTCTTAACGACAAAATAACCGACTCTGAAATCTCACTTAAGGGATTTAAAGTAATTCGGAAAGATGCAAATCAAAAATTAGAGACAGGTATTGCTGTATACATTTCCAATTCTCTCAACTGGTCCCGTAGAAGTGATCTCGAGACAGTAGAGATAGAATGTGTTTGGTTAGAGGTGAAGCTAGCCAGCCAACAACCGTTTCTCATTGGATACCTATATAGGAATCCTTATGCCGGGTACAGTTGGTATGACTGCTTCACTACAATGATGGATAGAGTGTTTACAGCAGGTAGAGAAGTTATGATACTAGGTGACTTCAACATAGATATTAGTAAACCCAACCAGACATGGGACGATATCATTCTTTCTTACAATTTCAAACAACTAATAAACCGTCCCTCAAGGGTTACTGACACATCCTCAACTATAATTGATCATATATATGTTACTTGTCCAGATAATATTATTGAATGTTCTGTTCCTGTTTGTACAGTTAGTGACCACTACCCGGTATGTTGTACATGGTCAAGAATTGGGTTCAAACCTCTTAAACATAAACATGTAAGTATCAAATTCAGGAATTATAAAGCATTCAACCAAGATTTATTTTTGCAAGACTTAAGAAAAGCAGCCCTTGATTACGTTTACCAACTTCCTGACCTGGACGATGCATTAGCTTTCTGGACGAAGACAGTCTACAATGTGTTCGATAAACACGTGCCAATCAAAGAAGTTCGGGTCAAAAATCAACATAAATCCCCATGGGTCACTAGAGAAGTGCTGGAAATCATGAGAGAGCGAGATACAGCACACAAAAATAAAGACTTCATCAATTACCGCAGACTAAGGAATAAAGTTAAATATGAAATTCGTAGGATAAAAAAAGATCATTTTAAAAATTTGATTGTAGATAATTCAAACAGTACAAATATATGGAAGGCTATTAACTTGCTAACCAATAAGAAACGCCCTACAGAATCAGCAATACCAAATTCTATAACATGCGATGAATTCAGTTGGTTCTTTCAATCAGAAATAGAGAATCTAAAGTCTTCAATACCAGACTCATCGTGTAATTTAAGTTCACTGGCATCATTCTGTGAGGAGAAGTGCACCAGAAATATTCCCGCTGAGATTCCGTTAATGTCTGTTGCAGACGTTTATAAATATCTCTTGAACCTCAAATCAACAAACTCACACGGCCTAGATGGTATCAGTAATAGAATTCTTCGTTGTGCTGCACCAGTCATTAGCGAGTCCTTAACGTTCATATATAACCAGTGCCTGGCCAAAAACTACTTTCCATCTGCATTTAAAATTGCTAAAGTGTTTCCGCTAATTAAAAATGGCTCAATCGATAATAGCGTTTTGGGTAATTATAGACCTATTTCCTTACTATCGTCGCTATCAAAACCACTAGAAAAACACATTCATAAAATAACGTTACACCATTTAATTAACAATGATCTAATAATTAACAGTCAATCTGGGTTTCGACCTAAATATTCTTGCCATAGTGCTCTAACAAAAATGACCGATAACTGGCACTTAAACATCAACAACGGTAGAATTTGTGGAGCGGTGTTTGTAGACTTTAAAAAAGCTTTTGATATGGTAGATCACGATATTTTAATTAGAAAACTAAAGCAAATGAAGACAAGCACCAACATGGTGAACATAATTAGTCATTTCTATCCGACAGGCAACAAGTCGTGTCCTTCAACAACTGTCTATCAAGACCCACACAGTTTAATATTGGTGTGCCTCAGGGCTCAATACTAGGTCCGCTGCTTTTTGCAGTTTATATTAATGATCTTCCTTTATATATCATACAACTTGTGATCTATTTGCAGACGACTGTACTATATATACTAGTCAAGAAAACCGTAGTGAATTAGAGAATTCTTTACAAAAGGAACTTGATAATCTTACTAGATGGAGCAATGAAAACCGCATGCAAATTAACATCGACAAAACCAAATCCATGCTAATAACGACCAGACAAAAACTACAGACACTTAGCCATAACTGGATCACCGCTCGAACTCCGCATGGGCACGTTACCTATAGTTAATGTGACTGAACATAAAACACTAGGGCTTTTAATAGACAGCCATTTGAACTGGAGCTCTCATGTTCACGCTCTTACCAAGAAAATAGCACAAAAAGTTTACCAACTTGCTAAAATTCAGCACTTCCTGGACGAAAGCACACGAAAAATATTCTATACATGCTATATCCAATCACATCTCGATTACTGTTCCACAGTTTGGGATGGTTGCCCTAAATCTAATTTAAAACGACTATGTTCTCTACAAAACCGCGCTATTCGTCTGGTTTCTGGCATAAAGCACGTTGAAAGTAATATTTTGTACAGTCATCTAAGACTTCTACCACTACAAAAGCGCTTCCTTTTCAACAAAGCCAAATTAGTGAATAAAATTATATCTCAAAATACCCCAGAGTATCTTCTGCCGCTGATTCAATCTAATGCAATGAACAGCAAGCGCCTAAATTTGTTACATGTCTCAAAGCCTAGATTGGACCTATACAAAACATGTTTCGCCTATTCTGGTGCTCACTTATGGAATGATCTGCCTCCAGATCTGAAAACTCCAATGAGTCCCTACACATTTAACCGAAAACTCTTTCAATACTTAATCCATACCGACTATATGCCACCATAATTCATTTACTGGTATAATTGTTCAGTATAATTGTTCATTATAATTGTTTAACTATAATTGTTCACTATATATGTGTGTGCATGTGGGAGCGAGAGAGAGAGAGAGAGAGAGAGAGAGAGAGAGAGAGAGAGAGAGAGAGAGAAAGTGGGTGTCAGAGAGAGGGAGAGAGTATGTGCGCACGTGCGTGCGTGTGTGGAGAGAGTGATTGAGCTAGAAATGGTGGGGGAATGTGTCAGTGCATGCATTCGTACGTGTATGTGTGAGAGTGAGTGAGGGAGTGTGTGCGTGCGTGCATGCGTTCATGTGCATGTGTATGTGTGAGAGAGTGTGATTGAGAGAGTGAGTGTGTGTGTGTGTGTGTGTGTGTGTGTGTGTGTGTGTGTGTGTGTGTGTGTGTGTGTGTGTGTGTGTGTGTGTCGTGTCCTCCTTTAAAGTGTCGTCCCTGGAGTGAAGAGAGTCGACACCCACATTATAATATTTTTTTCCTCTCAATATTCTGGAGAATCCACCAGCTTCCGTCCAACACACTCCATCAGCCTATGGACACCTTTTCCTATCACTCTCTCACTGTCGTACTATGCCCCCTCTCATACTTCCCAACACAACATACTCAACAACTCTTGCTTCTAGAAATTAATAAAGATTAATTTATTAAAAGAAAAGTGTAACGTGTATGAGACGTGTATGCGAAGAAAATGTGTGACGTGTTCTATAAAGTGTGTAGAATCGGACTCTCAGACCACAACCCAGTCAGCTGATCCCAGCAAGGATAGACCACAGCACGTTACGTCAGAACATGTACAGCTCACCCAGTGCCGAAACCATCTTGCCGGATACTGCTTTGCCTCTGTAGACCTCTGGTAATCCAATTTCATGATCATCCGAAATAGACACCGGTGGTATTAACAGTTAATCATGGACCGGTTGCACCCTACACAATGTCCGTTCCTATCGTTCCTTAAAAAAACTGCACAAGTCCTTTGTAGTGTGTACACAGTCATTAATGTTAAGTGTTACTGTGATTGATCCTCACTCGTGTCTATCTAGCCTCACGTATCAAGTCTTGTGTTCTATTACACGAGATTATATCACACTATGTAATTATTAGACTTAATGTTTTCAGTTCGTTACTACTGTCTGATGCTGTATGGTGCATCAGTACGCATCACTCTCTTTGGTGAATCAACTTCCTTCTAGCTTTAGTTACGTTCTGTATGCAACTTTATTGATTGTTGAACTGGTGTTCTTCCGAATGGGATTGGATTCTTTCCCAAAAACTTGTTGAGTTTCCTTGGATCTGGTAGGGAACCTAGGATAGAAACAACACATCTGGTGATAGTACTAGTTACTGATCCTTTCGGCTGAGTGTAAGCCTATCACCTTGCTTAATGATCTTTAGCTAACTAGACTTAGTCATAGAGCAGATTAGCTACCCACCTAGAGCCGAATCAGGCTATGACAAAGAAAAAATCAGCAAACAGAATGCGGAACCCCGCCCACCAGGGACACCTACGGGAAGATCCCAATTATCCCTCATTACTCAATTCTCAACTAGTAAAGCTTATCAACACTTCACTAATCTATTCTTAACTAGCAGAGTTAATATCACTATTCTACTCTAACTAGTTTCCACTAACAGTGCTAATCATCACACTATAGTTTAACAAGGCCACAGTCTATATTAATTAGAACTAATATTATACTAGGTTATACCTTAAATGGCACTACTGCAGTCCTATCAATCATATCTACATCTGCCATTATAGGCACGTGTAAAATTAAGTCACTAATTAACACACGGTAGATATTATTTCCACTAAGCACTGCAGTGCCCTGGCACTCCGACTAGAGCATTTTCAAGTCCCCCTAGTTGGTCCCAACTCGGGTTTATATGGCAAACTACCAAAGTTGGCCACGTGACGTTATCCTTTATGCCCCCACACAGGTGGCACATTGGCAGATCATCCCCTGTCAGGGATCCATCCTCCCTCGGGCTCCCTCCATGTTAGATTTGTCATCACTGGTTCTGACATCCAAAACAATCTAGAGAGTTACTGTCGAGTTCCAACAAAGAGTTTCGATACCAAGCTGCCAATCATGGTTTTCCAAACAAGCTTACATTGTGCACGTGACGTTGTTCATGTCCGGCAGGTGTTCCACTGTTTTCAATAACACCCTCAACTTTCTGTCATGTGCTGACAGTCAAAACCTCCATTCCGTCTGATGTCCGGAACCATAGATGACAAACGGAACCATTCCATATCCTGAGCGGCCAATTATATGTGATTTTAACTGTTATGAACTGCCAAAGCGTTTTATCCCTTCCTTCTCACTCACCGCCAAATGTGTATATGGGCTGACCCGATGTATCCCGTGCAGCTGTGTTTACTCTGTTAGTACGACTGTTGTGGCCTAGAAAATATACGCCAAGCAAACGTCGGTATTATTATCTGGTTAACTCATGGCGAGCTCGTGACAGTGTGTGTGTGAAGGATTGTGTGTTAGAGAGTGAGACAGTGGGAGAATTGATGTGTTAGTGTGTGTGTGAGCGTGCGCATGCGTGTGAGTGTGTGTATATGAAAGAATACACAGAGAGAGAGAGAGAGAGAGAGAGAGAGAGAGAGAGAGAGAGAGAGAGAGAGAGAGAGAGAGAGAGAGCTGAGCTGATGCATGTCGTGTAACACGCATGTTATGTAACACGCGAATCCATATGTTTGTGTATTCTCATCTGTCATATTATCAGTTAAATACCATTTGATTTTATCATGCATAATATAAACTCATGTTCATTACTGTAGTTTGAGTGAGAGAGTCAGTAAGTGTGAATGAGAGACAGAACGAGTGAGCGTGAGAGTGAATGAGTGAGCGGGAGAGTGAATGAGTGAGCGGGAGAGTGAATGAGTGAGCGGGAGAGTGAATGAGTGAGCGGGAGAGTGAATGAGTGAGCGAGAGAGTGAATGAGTGAGCGTGAGAGTGAATGAGCGGAAGAGTGAATGTGTGAGCGTGAGAGTGAATGTGTGTGTGGTGTGTGTGTGTGTGTGATGAGAGAGAGAGAGAGAGAGAGAGAGAGAGAGAGAGAGAGAGAGAGAGAGAGAGAGAGAGAGAGAGAGAGAGAGAGAGAGCATCACTATTTTTACGTCACATACATTTTATGTACACATTTTTCTCCATGTTTAACATTTTTATGAGACTGCTCATGACAAGTGTCAGTGTATGTGTGTGAGTAAAGTGTGGGAGTTTGTTCATACTAGTTTCAATACTAACGTGAGACATTTTGTATGTGTCTAGATGTGAGGAAGTGTGAGTGTATGTGGAGGATGTGTGTGAGTGTGGGGATATGTGTGGGTGGGGGTGTGTGGGTGGGGTATGCGTTTGGATGGGTTGGGGTGTGTGGGTTTTGGTGGGTAGTGGTATTTGTGGGTGTTGGTGGGATGTGTGGATGGATGTGTGGGGGTGAAAGTAGGGGTGTTGGAATGGGTGTGGGGGATGTGTGTATGGGTGGAGGATATGTGTATGGGACGAATGCAGGGGGATGTGTGTTTATGTGGGTGGAGATGTGTGGATGGTTTGAGGAAGTATGTGTGGGAGGCGGGGTTGTGTGGGTAGGGGATTGTGTTGGGTGGATTGGGGATGCAAGGGCGGGTGGGGAGAAGTGTATGGTGTGTGGGTTTGAGATATGCGTGCGGTGTGTTGGTGGGGGATGTGTGAATGATGTGTGGGTGGAGGGTATGTTTGTGGTGGTATGGGTGGAGGATAGTGTGTGGTGTGGGGGATGTGTGTGATGGGTGCGGGGAATGTGCGTATGGGTGGGGTATATGTGTGGGTGAGTAGGGGATTGTGGTGGTTGGGGGAAGTATGTGGGGTGTGTGGGTGGGAGATGTGTGTGTGTGGATGGGGAATGTGTGGGTGGGGGTGTGTGAGTGGCTTAGGGATGTGTAGGTGGGTGAGGGAGTTGTATGTGTCGGGGTGGGATGTGTGAGTGGGTGGAGGATGTGTGTGGGTAGGGGTATTGTGATCGAGAGATGTTTGGTTGGGGTGGGTGGGTGGGGGTGTGTGGGTGCGTAGTGGAGGATGTATGCGTGAGTGAGTGTGTGTTGGTGGACGGGTAGGGAATGCGTGTGTGGGTGGGGAGAGGTGTGTGGTGTGTTGGTTGGGGATATTGTGTGGGTGAGGTATGTGTGTGTGGGTGGGGGATTTTTGTGGTGTGTGAGTGGGGGTATGTGGGGTGGATGGGTAAGGGTATCTGTGTGGGTGTGGGTGGGAATATTGTGTGGTATCTGGGTGGGGGATATGTGTGTGGTGTGTAAGTGGGGATGTGTTGGTGAGGGATATGTGTGTGTGTGGTGCGTGGGTTGGGAATAGTGCGTGGTAGGGGGTGTATGTGATGTGCGGGTGGGGGATTGTGTGGTGGGGGATTAGGTTATGGCATGTGTGGGTGGGTGGAAGTTGTATGTGTGGGTGGTGGGGTGTGTGTGAGTGGATTGGGGATGTATGGGTGGTTAGGGAGATGTGTGTGTGTGGGGGGGGGGTAGGGACATGTTCAGTTGGTGGGGATGTGTGTGTATGGTTTGGGGATGTGTGAGTGGATGTGCGATGTGTGGGTTGGTGGGGGATTGTGTGCATGGGTGGGGAATATGTTGTCGATGGAGATGTGGCTGGGGGATGGGTGGTTTGAGGTGTGGGTGGGGAGAGGATGTGTGGGTTAGGATGTGTATGTGGATGGGCGTGGGATGTGTGGGTTGGTGGGGGAATGTTTGTGGGTGGCGAGTGTGTTTTGGTTGGGGGATCAGGTGAGGGCAGTGTGTGTGGGTGGGGGATGTGCGGGAGGGGGATGGGTCGGTTGGTGGGGTATGTATGTGTCCCTTGGTGTGCGTGTGTGTGGGTAGGTGGGGTGTGTATGTGTCCCTTGGTGCGCGTGTGTGTGGGTAGGTGGGGGTGTTGTGTGGGTGGGGTGATGTATGGATAGGTGGGAGATGGGCCTCATAACATGGTAATTAGCCTTGTTTATGTTTACAACATTCATTTCACAATGTTTATTTTTCTTCCTATGTAAATGTATAATGCTCTTGATGAACGAAAGACGAGTGATTGGAAGGGCCGAATGTAAGACGGGCCTGCGCGCCCAATTTGTGACCCTAATAAAGTTGATTTGATTTGATTTGATTTGACTGCAGTATTACGGCCTCGGTGTTACGGCCTCGGTATTCATCATCAATTGCCGTGCCGTCATGCGTAGGCGTTCATGACTCTCCACAGATCTCGGTCTTTTTTCTGGATCAACTCTGCCATTGATATTCCTCCATGCCACCGTCGCAATCCATCCAGCATCATTTCTCGTGGTCTACCTCTGCCTCTCTTCCCCTCGATCTTTACAGTTGTCACGATTTTCTCCAGCACCTCTCTTCTCATCACAAGACCAAAAAAGATGTTTGTCTCTTTCTTATTGTTGTATATAATGTTCTAGTTTCGCCAGCCTCTTTAAGGCATTCGTTGTTAGTTACTCTGACAGTCCAAGGAATTCGCAACATTCGTCTAAGGAACCACATCTCTGTCGCTTCCAATCTCTTCCTAATTTGTTCATTTATATTCCGAGATTCACAGCCTTGGTATTACGGACTCCATATTACGGTCTCGGTATTAAGGCCTCCGAATTAAGACCTCAGTATTTCGGCTTCGGCATGACGGTCTCCGCATACATCTTATACTACTATCTTGTGGTAGATAACCTCATGTCATATGTAGCTCCCAACCTTGCCCATAACAATATACACACATGCACACAGTTACCTACAGGGAAAGTTCTCGTACTCTTCGTATCAGTGTCGGTATAAGTAGTATGTATCATCATGCTATGCCATCTGGCATAGAATGTTCATGTCTCTCCACAGATCCTGGTTTTTTGTGTCCTGGGTCAACTCTCCTGGTGATATTCCATGTCACATCTCACTGCATCCATCATAATTCCTCTTGATATGACTCTGCTTCTTTTCCCGCTGGTCTTTCAGATCGTCACATTTTCCATCGTCTTTCTTCTCATTATATGACCCTGGTACAACCCATAAACTAAATGTCAAGGCAGGGCATATCAGTCCCCCAGCCTTGGTCGGCAACTGGACTAGGTTCGAAGTTACCACAGGCGGACAGTTAGAGCATAGGTTTGCTGATCCGGCAGTTTCTGCAGCTTGTCTTGTTCCAGACGTATTGGTGTTACTTTTCCTCTGGAGTAAATAGGCAGATCGAGAGATGGATTATGCTGCAAGGCCAACATGTGGTCTCTAAATTCTGCCAAAAGCTTTGCGCTATTGAGATGTACATCTTCAATGTACAAACTATGATCTGTCAAGACAGCATGGTGCCAGTCAGATTTGCCTCTTTGAGGCAATAAAAAGTAATATCACGCTATATTCTTGTAAGCTTTCAGTTGGAAAAAATATGTGTTGTAGATAAAATAATGGGCTGTTTGCCATTTTGTACATTTGTATGTCATAGAAATTGCTTTGGGAAGTACATCTTGATAAGCCCTGCTAGTCGAAGCTCACACTACATTTCTCAAAGGCGAACATAATTTAGACACCGATAACGTCAGGAGTAGTGTAGTGAACTGACAACTGGAGCACGGCATGTCGTGATCTTTGCTTTTATTCGCTGGTTTTATTTGTGAAGGAACACCTCGGTTGTTCATGGATACCTCAAAAGTGCTTCTTTATCTTCCTGCAGAACGAACGAATGAACTTTATTTTTTAAGTTGGGCACGTAGGCCCGTCTTACATCCTGCCCTTCCAACCACTCGTAGGTCAGTTACCTATTGTGCATGCTACATTGACATAGAAAATAGTTTGTCAAATTAATGCTGTAAACATAAACAATGCATATTACCATGTTATGCGACCGGCAGGCAGACACTCATTTATGTACACAGACAGACACACAAACATACACACAAACACCCACACATACATACATACCTACAAACAAACACTCATACATACATCCATTATTTACACAAACTCTTATAGTTGAACACAAACTGGAGGTTCTCAACCCGGCACGCGGTAGAGACACCCATGAACCAGGGTCGTAATTAATGCTGGCCGCTGGGAGCCGCTGTGGCGTAGTGTCTAGACACTCACTGCCGGTCCAGTGGCCATGGGTTCGATCCGCATCGGCGCAGATTCGAAGATTTCAAACTTGACCTGAGCTTCAAGGTCGATCGTGTCTGAAATTAGTACCAAGAAATGAATTAGCAAGTAAAGACGGCCGGTGTGATTCTGACAACATCGAGTCTCGATTGCTCTATAAAAACATGAGTCCAGCATCATACAACATTAGCGTCTATGGTATGTAGAAACGACCTTTGTTTACATGTGTATGACTTCTCTTCAGGAGCCCCGTTAGCATAATGGCTAGCGCGCTTTCCTGTTTATCAGGTAGTCATGGGATCGAATTCTCACCGAGCTGGATTTTTAAAATTAACCTGAGATCATGGGTCGACCCAGCGTAAAATGGTACCAGGAGATGACTGAGGACGTAAATGTCCCCGCTGTGATATTGACCACGTCACCCATAGTCTGCTCATTGGTCTATAGCAATCCTTGTGCCCAATCTGTATGTTTGTGCATAATCTTAAGGTGTGTAAGGGATCTTTATTTTACATTACTGACATTATGCCCAATACATCGCAAATTATGTACAACGGGACATTTTTTTAAAATTTCTTTTCGACCCCTTTTTATCCTCACTTAAGACATACTCAGCAGACATAAATTCAGCTAATGAAGGCAGCAACCATTAGAATGTGCAGCGATGTAACACAGTTTAATACAGTTTGTCGTGCTGACAATAGAAGGTATACAGTATGGGGTGGCAGGATGGACACATGTATGCATGCGATTCATCGAACACTTGCGAGAAAACGTTTGAATACAACGTGCAGTTTAGCACAGTGCAACAGGAGACCGCACAAACTCTCTATCTCGCTTCAGTGCAGGCCAAAGAACGCTACAACCTGTCTTTCCAAAACGCTAAAGCAAACACCGTTGGGATTTGAACAGATCATACAAACGAACCCGAGTAATTCTTTCTCACTTTCGGCTCTGTACATGGTGAACACTCTGCGTTCGTCTCGCCACTCGCATGAATAAGTGTTGTTAGATAGTATGGCGGTATTCTTAAGATGAGAAAATGTTCATAGATAGAAAGTAGAAGCTGTATTTGAGTTGAGTTGAATTGGGCTAAGAACCGACATCACTGCACTCAGGACATTCCCACACGTGCTCCGTCCTCCTTGTTCAACAGCCAGCGAAGAGACATACAGCTAATCGTTCCCACTGCTATCTGATATAAAGTTTTCCTGGTCTTCCCTCTTAGTTTTGATATTCGCCCAGAGCCCCTGCCATTCCCCGCCATAGCATTCTCTTCAGATACGAGTTATCAGTCTGTTATCCCGCTCTCTCCGCCTGGTCCCACAGCCGCGCGACCGCCTCTCCCTTGTCCATAGGTAATCTACCACCGAGAGGTGCATTCCCTGCCTGCCTATCGATCTATTCATTCCCCCGCATTCCCGCTTGACCAAGGCAGACAATCCATACAATTCTAGAAGCTGCATTTCAGAAGATGAAAGGTATCTGTTGTAATGTATCACTTTCATTAAATGTCAGAAAGCGAGTACTGAAATATTATATTGAATCTGTTCTACTGTGTGGCAGTGACTTGGAATCTTAACGAGAAAATGACGGACGAGCTTGGAGGTAGCAAGGATAAGATTTTCTGAGGCGAATGTCTTGGTCGGATCAGAATAACTAACAACGATTACTTGAATGAGGCTAATGAAATTAAAACATTATACGAACCTACAAAGCGGAGACTGTGTTCTATGGTTTTATGATTCGAAAGGAGGCATTGGATAATAAGGTGAAGACTGGAAAGATCCATGGAGAACATGGTGACGACTGGAAAGATCAATGGATAATGTTGTGACCACAGTAAAGATCCATGGAGAACATGGTGGTCAATGGAAAGAGCCATGGAGAACATGGTAGCCAATGGAAAGATCAATGGATAATGTGGTGACCACAGTAAAGATCCATGGAGAACATGGTAGCCAATGGAAAGATCCATGGGGAACATGGTGAAGACTGAAAAGATCAATGGAGACAATGGTGACCAATGGAATGATCCATGGAGAACATAGTCACCACTGGAAAGATCCATGGAGAACATAGTGACTACTGGAAAGATCCATGGAGAACATAGTCACCACTGGAAAGATCCATGGAGAACATGGTGATCACAGAAAAGATCCATGGATAATATGGTGACCTCTGGAAAGATCCATGGATAATATGGTGACCACTGGAAAGATCCATGGATAATATGGTGACCACTGGAAAGATTCATGGATAATATGGTAATCACTGGAAAGATCAATGGGAGAACATGGTGAAGACTGGAGAGATCCATGGAGAACATTGTGACGACTGTAAAGATCTATGGAGAACAAGATAAGCACTGAAAAGTTCCACGGAGAACATGGTGACCACTGGAAAGATCCATGGATAACATGGTGACCACTGGAAAGATCAGCTGTAGAAAAGGCAGAGGCACACCAAAGCAAATGATTTTCTGTGGTCTATGACGGTGGCATGGAGAATGTCATCAAGATACTGTATCTAGTACACCACGGACCGAGATCTGTGGAAAGACATCGACGCCGACGCCAGTTTGCAAGGCAGGTAATGATTATAGAAGATTGGTGCTCAGAGAAGGCACAAGGAATATGGTGAGATCATAGGACACACTGGGCAATAATCAATAAACAAAAGTTACAGGTGTACCGAGATTCAGACCGGCTGCCTCCAAATTAAGGCATCTTCCCCGCTGAAGGAACAATCTAAAAACTCTGAAGACACCACCTATCACTAGCATTCATCTGATTCACAACTATGGATTATGGACATAATTCGCTCCCATATAGTTTTAAAGCAATCACTGGGTATTCACTTAATCAACCAATTTCCGTCTCCACAATGCAGGTTAGCTGCAAATTAACTCCCACACTGTCTGTCTCTGGCTTTGATTGTACGTTCTCTCAGACTGCCCTTCGTTCAGCTCGTGATATCTTTCCAGTTGTTCACTGGGTGTAATTAGTGTTTATTCTTTTCGAATTTCTGAAGTACAGCGTTACCTAAATTCATAGCCATTGCTACAACACGTCGTTACCTAAAATTATACCCATTATTACAATACAGCGTTACCTAAATTTATAGCTATTGCTACAATGCAACGTTGCCTAAAATTATCCATCCATCCTTCATGTACCATGCCGATAAGCGTGGGCGATCATGTTTTGCCATCTCACTCGATCACCAGAGTCGTTGATCAGCTCCGTGTTTCTGTCTCGACCATGCCACGTGGCCAACTATCCAGGTATTTACTTCTCGGTCTTCACCTTGGTCTCTTCCCTTCGATCTTGCCAGTTGTCACTAAGTTCTCCAACTCATTTCTTCCCATAACATGCACAAACAATTTTGACTGTCTACGTCTAATGACTCTAATCAGTTTACGATCTTCATTTGCTTCTTGAAGGACTTGTTCATTGGTTTTTCTGTCTGTCCATGGTATTCTTTTCATTTTCCTCAGAAACCACATTTCCACAGCCATCAGAAGTTTTTCATCTTGACTGCTCATTGTCCACGCTTCACATCCATACAAAAGTACAGGTTCTATGCAGCACTTAACACTCTTTTTCTAGTTTCAATTGATATCTTTTTATTGGACTGTATGTTTTTCATCTTGCAAAAGGCTACCTTTGCAAAGGCAATTCTTGTTCTAATCTCTTCAATGCATCTCCCATCAGATGTTGTGACTGTTCTGAGATAACTGTACCTATTAACTTGCTTAAGAATATGCCCATTTACTCGTATATCACATTGTAGTATTTCCTTCTTCCCAGAGACGACCATAATCTGTGTCTTCTTACTATTCAATTCTAACCCTAGCTGCTCACTGTGTGCAACAA
>JACEFZ010018754.1:0-185000 GCA_014155875.1 Cepaea nemoralis | reverse complement strand
CGTGCGTGCGTGCGTGCGTGCGTGCGTGCGTGCGTGCGTGCGTGCGTGCGTGCGTGCGTGCGTGCGTGCGTGCGTGCGTGCGTGCGTGCGTGCGTGCGTGCGTGCGTGCGTGCGTGCGTGCGTGCGTGCGTGCGTGCGTGCGTGCGTGCGTGCGTGCGTGCGTGCGTGCGTGCGTGCGTGCGTGCGTGCGTGCGTGCGTGCGTGCGTGCGTGCGTGCGTGCGTGCGTGCGTGCGTGCGTGGGTGCGTGTGTGTGTGTGTGTGTGTGTGTGTGTGTGTGTGTGTGTGTGTGTGTGTGTGTGTGTGTGTGTGTGTGTGTGTGTGTGTGTGTGTGTGTGTGTGTGTGTGTGTGTGTGTGTGTGTGTGTGTGTGTGTGTGTGTGTGTGTGTGTGTGTGTGTGTGTGTGTGTGTGTGTGTGTGTGTGTGTGTGTGTGTGTGTGTGTGTGTGTGTGTGTGTGTGTGTGTGTGTGTGTGTGTGTGTGTGTGTGTGTGTGTGTGTGTGTGTGTGTGTGTGTGTGTGTGTGTGTGTGTGTGTGTGTGTGTGTGTGTGTGTGTGTGTGTGTGTGTGTGTGTGTGTGTGTGTGTGTGTGTGTAAAATAGCGTTTAGCTATACATCGTGTGCTGTTCACACGCTAAGGTATTCAAACCACTATACGTTTCCTACAAAGTGTAGGTGTGTTGCGTCCTTGAAATTAATACACTGATGGTATGTTTCCTTATAGTTATTACCTCCCATGGGGTATCGAGGTAATAACTGGAAGGTAACAGCATGAGAAGGGAAAACTTTGGAGTCGTCACAACGGGAAGATTGCTAGGCAAGAGGGGCAGGGGAGACCAAAAGAGAAGATGCTGTACAATTTTACATCATGGCGTGAAGGAACAACGGTTTCAGAAATGATTCGCGGCACAAGAGAGAGAAGAATGTGGACAGACAAGATTACCATCGACACATGACATGGACTATAAGAAAAATGAGCTCCTTTGGGCAAAGTATTCTGGATCTGCAAGAGTTTCAATGGGTATTGTGGATTGCATATATTGTTTATATCTTTTTTCCGCTCATTGGTGAAATAAACTCTTAAAGCCCGGAAGGTCAATATTTGTGGTGGACCTGAGGACACAAAATTGAAGACCCGAGGACACCGGACAATGAAAACTTGAGGGCACTGAAAACCCGAGGACACAGGACACTGAAGACCTAAGGAGACAGGACACTTAAGACCTGATGAGACAGGACATCGAAGACCCGAGGACACAGGTCATTGAATACCTAAAGACACCGGACACAGAAGACCTGAGCAGACAGGGCATCGAAGACCTAAGGACACGGAAGACATTAGGACACAGGACAGTGAAGACCTGCGGACACAAGACACTGAAGACCTGAAGAAACAGGATATCGAATACCTGGGGACACAGGACAATGAAGATCTGAGGACACCGTACACTGAAGACCTGAGGACACCGAACATTGAAGACCTAAGGATACTGACGACCTGAGGACACAGGACTGTAAAGACCTGCGGATACAGGACTGTAAAGACCTGCGGACACAGAACAGTGTAGAACGGAGGACACAGAGCGTAGGGGTTCATGTCGTTGCACAGATCTTAGTCCTTCGTATTCTAAATTAACTCTTCAAATAATATGCTTTCTGATTAACTTCTTAGTCCATCCAGCATAATTTCTCGGCATCTTCTTCCATAGATTTTTCCAGCCGTGACGATGTTTTCCAATGCCTCTCTGTTCATTACATGATCATAGAACACTATTTGTCTCCTATCTAAAGTTGAATATAATGTTCTACTTTCATTTGCCTCTTCCAGGCAATCGTATGTTAGTTACTCTAGCAGTCCAAAGCATTCCCAATATTGGTCTCAGGAACCACATCTCTGATGCTTCCAAACACCTTTCTTATTTGTTCATTCGCGTTCCATGATTCACTGTCAGGCAATAAACAGGTTCTTTGTAACATGTCAGCACTAGTTTTCTTATATTCATTGACAGTAACTTATTGAAAATAATGAAAATAGTTTTGCTTATACTTTAACAAATAATTAAAGTTCAGATCGAACAACCCTGTACCAAACCCCCACGTTCTCTCCGGTTTGGATCTTTGAGATTTTAGACATGCCATCAGCATAAACGTGCGTGCCAAGATCACGTTAGAATTGTAAAGATTTATCATTTTCCACTTTTTCCCTTCAAGCGTCACGAGGAGGTAGTTCGCGTTCCAGCGCCCAATAGGTGGCATCTAATAATGTCATTTCGTGTCATTATACATCGTATTTGATGTCATTTCTCCATTTTCTTCTCGGGCGTCCTCTTGCTCTCGTATCGGATCTTCTTTGGTGTAGGGCCATTGCTGGTAGTTGATGGTGCTGCTGCATTCTAACGAGACGTCCGAATCATTGTATCTTCTGTCTTTCACAATATGTGGTTCAAGGTGTTGAACCCACTGTCTCTCTGATAGCATTATTTCTTACTTTGTCTCGGATAGTTAAGTTTGCAGCTCTTCTCAAGCATCTCATCTCGCAGTTGTTGAAATGGATAATGTCCAAGTTTGACATTGGTAATGTCCACGTTGGAAATTGGTAGCACAATGTTGGTGTGAATATGCTATTTATTATCTGTCGTTTTGCGGACGGGGGTTAATTAGGAAAGTTTCAGTATGGGTGATAGTTGAGATATAAGAGCACTCGCTTTTTGACATCTGATATCGATTGCTCTTACTATTCTGCCATCTTCTGTTATCATAGTTTCTAGACATTTAAATTCTCTAACTTGTTTCAGAGGTGTACTATTTATCAGTATATCCATTCCATCATCCATCATGTGCCATGCCGATAAGCGTGGGCGGTCATGTACTGCCACGTCACTCGATCACCAGAGTCGTGGATCAGCTCTGTGTTCCTGTCTCGACTATGCCACGTGGCCAAGCCATCCACGTATTTACTTCTGGGTCTTCCCCTGGGTCTCTTCACTTCGATCTTGCCAGTCGTCACCAAGTCAGTATATTCAGCCTATATAATACATACTGTAATAATAAATTCATAATAAAGATCAAGATATCCAAGATACTGTTGTGAGTGATGTAACTCGATCGTGTGTATCTGTACAGAGAAGACACTACTTGAAACTTATAAAGGTTGGAGATAATCGGACATTAATGTACATAACATATGCAATATTATCATCATCAGTGGGAATCTCAGTTCGTGTTCTGATATTAACGTTAGTTTGGGAATCTACAATGTAAGACATAAGAGACATTATTTTTAACATACGAGGATAAGTTAATAAGTAAGTCACAAATGGCTGTAGAAAAATAACTAAATATGATAACAACTTGAAACAAATTTATTTTTAAACATACATTGTCCCTTTATTTCTCAATATAATTTCCACCAACATTGATGCCCTTATACCATAGTTTTATCAATTCTCCCAAGCCGGCCACATAAAACTGCGTGCTCTGTTTTCTAAACCACGTTTTAACCTCACATTCAACTTTGGCGTCATTCGCGAAATGTCTCCCGCCAAGGTGAGTTTTTCCTAACGATTTTCAGTAAAGCGGTGCATAGTTTAATAGAAAACGTTACTAGGGCGAGTCAGTAACTAAGTCGCACAATTCTGTGGGATGGCAGGCAAATGAAAACAGGACACGTAGATTTATGCAGTCGGGTTGGGAGAACTGATAAAATTATGGGATAAGTGCATCAATGTTGGTGGAAATTATGTTGAGAAATAAAGGGACAATGTGTGTATAAAAATAAACTGGTTTCAAATTGTTATCCTATTTAGTTATTTTTCTACAGCCATTTGTGACTTACTTATTAACTTACCCTCGTACAACCAACATGGTAATAACATATTGTCGATGAAGTGTTTGTATACTATAAACTAGAAATGTCCTTTTGTCCATATGCACTGGCATTTCTAACACCGCGATCATTCATGAACATCACCATCTTCCACTTTTGCCGTCAAGCGTCGTGGGGAGGAACAACTGATGCTCCATTAATTACCATAGGACCCTTGTACGCGCTGTATGTCGCATGTGGTATATGGTGCTATACCCAAATGTGTATAGACCAATCGGCGATAAGTGCACGGTGTGTTCCGTATCACGTCGGTCGCCTTTATTCCATTGGACATTACTGAATGTACTGAAATTAAGCTGTGTTGACATGGGATCCCAGATCAATTTTTAAAATTCGAATCCGCCCCGATAGAGATCGAACCCATAGCCATAGAGCCGGCAGTTGAGCGTCTAGCTACTATGCTACCGCAGCTCCCGCCCTCAGCATATTTAAGAACAATTTGAGTCTTCGATCCTCGCCCCACACCAGTCACCCACGTATGACGACAGATTTGGCCATTTCTGTATATAAAGACGCAATTTCGAAACAGCCCATTTACGTCACAGATCTTGACATTAAAACCGCCCCCTCCTCGTATATTTATTATTCATAAAGCGAGGTCAAAACACCAAACCATCTCATCACAATCGGCCGGTTGCAAGATAAACAGAAGTTTATCAGCAAAGACTATTCCGTGACGACAAAAGGCGGACAAGTCTGCTGTGTGGTGGCGGAAATTGCGACACATCTGACTTGCATTATCCCAGAAATACCATGTCCCGCACGCAAACATTCCAAAAATATATACATGCATGACTTGTACTCAGTCGTGGACAGATATCTCCAAACAGAAATACATTTCTATGGGCTTATTTCCGTTCATAAGTTTAAAAGAGTGAGGTAATTTTCCAAGTCAAGATGGATATTGATTTTATAATGCTATCCTCTATTGTTGTTGCGTTGTTTTTGTTTAAAGACAAATCGGCATACGGTTGATGTGGTTAGTAACCCACACGCCGCATTTGCTTCCCATGAAAATTTTTGTTACTTGTTATAGGCTGGGTTGTGATAGAAGCCCACGTTAATTAAAGAACTCTTCGACTCGGATGAGATTCGAAACAATGGCCATCGGTCCATCAAGCAAGCGACATGGCTACTGTGCCACTGCGGTTCATATTTCATTTCTTATATTATCTTTTATTTCCAGGCGACGACGACTCGTCGTAAACTGCTTTTTATTAGAATACATTTTATGTAAGGTTTCGTCACCCAGCTACTGAGTTGAGCTCGTGGAACGACACTGTGAGCTGTGGATTTCGTGTGGAGTCCTTTTGTATCTGTCCGGGCATGTACAGAAAGATGGCGGCCGTACGGTTGCTGAACTGACTGAGTTTACCTCATGCAGTAATGTGTGGCTGCTGTTTTTCTAGTGACTGCCACTTCCTTCGACGATGAAGAGTATTTTTATATTATTTTATTTTGGCGGACTTTTGTGTTGGCATTCTGGCAGAGGCCTTATTCAGGGTATACCTGTGCGGGCTGTTGGTATGCTGAGACTCCTATCTGTTCCACTGTTCACATGGGGCATTGAGGAGAATTTTTTGTGATATTCACTAATAGTTAGCTCCACATGGCATGGTAGAGACAAGAACACAGAGCTAATCCACGACTCTGGTGATCATGTGAGATGGCAAAACATAACTGACCAGGCTTATCCGCATGGTACATGATGATGATAAATAGTTGACAGGCCGGCTGACAAAGCAAAGATTAATAGTGAACCGCTGTGGTAATATCATTAATATGATCTGTTTCGGGTTCGATGCCAGGACTATTCGCTTGTTAAAGTGAGGGACAGATTAGTGGTCTATTCCACGTTGCTCTCAGGCCTACACAGAAGTGATCGCGCAGTCACACCTCAGACTTACGGCAGGAAGCTGCTTCGGGACCTGTTTCAATCATCATCATCATCAAGTAGTCATGCCTATAAAGCGGCCATGTTTCGCCATCTCACGCGATCACAAGAGTGGTGGATCAGCTCGATGTTCTTGTCTCGACCATACCAGATGACCAAGCCATCCAAGTATTTACTGATCTGCCTTCTCCTTGTTCTCTTCCCCTCAATCTTGTCAGTTGTTACCAAGTTCTCCAATGCATTCTTCTCATAACGTTTCCAAACAAACAAACAAAACTATGACTGTCTGCGTCTAATATCCCTTCATTTTACGGTGTTGATTTGTTTCTGATAGGATTTGGTTGCATCTGTCCATGGTATTCTTTTCATTTTCCTCAGAAACAACATTTCCGCAGCCATCAGATGTTTTTCAGCTCTTCTGCTCATTGTTCACACTTCACATCCAGACAAAAGCACAGATTATGGGTAACACCCCAACACTCTTTTTACGTTGCAAATGACATCCTTTATTGGTACATTTATTGCTACATTCGCAAATCCCAATAGTTCTCTAGTACACCTGGAGGTGGCGATCACCTTTGGACCATGTCACGGCGGCGGTTTCAGCGGCATTGAAGGGATTAACACACTTGCCTGCCAGATTGATGGTCATTTGTTCGAATTCCATTCGAAGAGAACATGTGTTGTATTCACGTCGGCTTCCAGATAGACACAGCATGAAATGGTAACTAGGAAGTAAAGGTGACCTAGATGATAGTGAGTAAATCCCCCATGGAATAGCCTACGTGATCGGGGTTACATCTACCATTGCTTGTGTCTGATTGATGTACCCAAATTTAGCACGGAAAACCCAACACCCCTAAAGCGTGAAAAATGGTCCTATATTTTTACTTACTTATAGGTAACGAGCCGGTCTCTCTGGCTGTGGGGCTACAACACTTTCTCTCTGTAATCCCGTTTATCACGCAGAGTCTCGTAGCGGAGCGAGAACTGAGGCGGTTCGACCCCCGCTCGTGACTTGCGGGATACTGAGCCGGCCGCTCAGAAAGCAATGGCAAACTACTGAGCGTAATCTTGCCAAGAGATCAACATACAGCTGAAAGATGCTGGTGTTGACAGCTAAGTCCTGTAAAAAAGGATATGCTAAAAAAAAAAAAATAGGTAACGAGCCAACTTCCTGGCCTATAGGTTAGCGACTTTTCTCCGTAATCTCGTATACTCTCGTAAGTAACGTGACGACGGTGAGAATCAGCAGTGGTTCGAAATCGCGTCGGTAACTTACGGGGTATGTGAGCCGGCCGCTCAGAAAGCAATGGCAAACTACTGAGCGTAATCTTGCCAAGAAATCAACAATCAGCTGAAAGATGCTGGTGTTGACAGCGATGTCCTGTAAAGGATATTCAAGCAATATCTTATAGGAAAGAAAGACGGTCGACGTGCTCGAACAGATAAAAGCGCTGGCTCTAAGACTTCCGGCACGCTGATGGCGAGGTAGGCGGTTCAACCCCCACACCGGCATTAAGTTAGATTTAAACGTTTACTTCTCGTTCAGATGATGATGATGATGATGATGATGATGACGACGACGACGACGACGATGATGATGATGATGATGATGATGATGATGATGATGATGATGATGATGATGATGATGATGATGATGATGATGATGATGATGATGATGATGATGATGATGATGATGATGATGATGATGATGATGATGATGATTCCACTTCTGCTGGGGTGTCAGATATTAGCATTTCATATATTCTTGGCCATTGTATATGTAGGTGGAGTGGCCAGTCCCATTCCTCACCTAAATGTTCCTTCCCAAGCAGGTACTTGACAATTGTGAAAATTGTCTGGAGGCCATTTTAATGAGACGCCCTATTTGGAAAAAAAAAAAAAAACTTCTCCTGTCACCATTAGGGACTGAACCCAGATCACTACCGTGCCAGGCAAGCGCACTAACCAAATTGCTATAGAAGGCATTAAAGTAAAGTAATACACGCCACGACACAGTGTCTAGAGAAACTATTACGAACATATGGCGCCCAACAATCAAACAAGAAAGATCTCCAACTGAGACTATCCAATTATAATATTCAACTGGGACGCAGAGGTGTTTCCAAGGCACCAGGGCTGGGTTCTATACTGGCCAAGACCTATTGACAACGTCCTTGCCGAGCGTCCTCGGCAACAGGTTCCTTTGGGTTTCTGGCTAAAGTCAGTAGGCTCGTTGATTTCTCGGAGAGTGTCTGCCTACACGCCGAGGAACCACCAGCCTGCACACCAATAAGCCAGACATGGGACAACGGATACTCGCGCAAACCTCAGGTCCTGTATGACATCACACTGATGTTGGACAACAGGATGTTTTCATCGGGCATACAGGACTTCGCGCTGGAATTCACAGCCAGCGAACACAAGCTAGCAAGCAAACATATTCAACACAGAAGTAAAAGAACAATCCATCATCAAGGCTTCAAAATAAGCCATTTATTGAACATACATCAGGAGCCATTAGATGAGTGATGAAGTTCGTCTCTGTCATTCAAATATACAATAGTAGCAACTCGATTATATTTAAGCTCCTCGTGTTAATGAATTTTCCAGCTGTACCTATCTTCTGTAGCCCTTCACAGCTTGCGATAATCCTCGATTAGCCATTGGAATTTTACTGGTATCTTGATACTCTTTCAGCCACAAACTGGCATTTATTTTCTTTCTGGAGCACGATTTACCTGAATCACTGCATACTGCAGTGTCTTGAGACAACCCCGCATATAACAGATACCCAGTGGCTACCCGAACAAATATACTAGACCAGACTGTCCCTCCAGCGAACCACTTCCTCTCTCCTTCACAAGCTTTGGCTGGACTCATGTACGTTACAACCAAATGTCAGCACGCAATCATACGTCACGCATGGACAATATTTGCTCGGTATAGTGCAACTCTCTGTAGGCTAGATCTGTGGCGAAGGGCTTACGCGTTCGAAACACAGCTGCGGGCAATTTGGAAGCAGATCGCATTGAGTTGGTTTTCCTACAATGGTATGAGTGCCTGTCGTTTAGAAAGCAATGGCAAACTACTGAACGTAAACATTCCCAGGAATCACAAACAGCCAAAGAAATGCTGCGTCCTGAAAAGGCTTTTCACCTAACTTTTTTAAAAAATAGTACACTAAAAATCGAGACGTTACCAACAACGGTGCTGAAATAGTAAATATCTGGTATAAATGGGTTAAAGATTTTACGAGCTGCTCTAGAATGGGTTAAAGGAATAGTTGTGTAGATGTTATTTAGAACAGCTGTATGATAGTCTGTGGGCGAATGACCATTGAGATGAAATGGTTTAACAGATTCAGTGCCAAGCAAAAAGTTGGTTTGGACCAAGCAAAAATGGATGGCGGACAATGGGAAGTTGGGGTGCTATGACTTAAAAGTTGTTAATATGGTAGCAGATATGTTGTATTATATATCAAATTAAAGGAGGTTGCTTAGGGGAAATTACTGTATTTATATTTTAACTGAGACAAAATTTCGCAATGACAACATTTCGGCGATATAAAAGCCCTAGGCATATATGGAAAATCGCTTAAGACGATTTATCATCCCATGGTACAATCAGTTAATGAAGTAGTCAGAACATATTTGCTTTTTGTTTTCACGCTTTTGTCTTTCTTACCGCCATATCCTCCGCACTGGAACTGTTCGTAGTCACGGCAAATACTCCCCTGTGTTCCCTAATAATTCTCCCTCCAACCTGGGCCGTGAAATTTCACGAGCTCCGCGTGTGACCAACATCAGACCCATGGGCAGAGATGATTACATCACCTTGGGAAGGATGTTCAGAACTCACTGTCTGGTGTTGACATGGTGTTATCTGCATGCAGAGAAGCCACAAACGACAGACTGCACGATTGATTGCCTTATCTCGCAAGGTGCCCACTGCAGAATTGTATATTATGTGAAATGAAAGAAAAAAAATTAATGATACTTTGGCTACAGCCTATAGTATGTGCCTTCTGGGTTTACATTCACCCCGTGAATGGGTTGTTTTAAAAGTTGTGTGCTTTTATTAATATATCTTAATAAAATAATTAGTATCTTGTTATTATATAATAAAAGAGTCATTGTTCTAAGTTCGGTTTTGTTTACATGGATACATAAAAAGCAAAGTTAAATCAAGCATATTTAAAAAATAACTACCCCTTCCCATGCCACTTGAGAGCAAAAGTGGATGATGATGTTGATGATGGTGTTGTTGATGATGATGATGATGATGATGATGATGATGATGATGATGATGATGATGATGATGATGATGATGAAATGGATATTTAATGTCATTGTGTGTAGCAGTGCGCGCCCTAATTACATAACAAAAAATACTGAGGCAGCGCCCTGACGAGTCATGGCACGACAACACCTCTGCCTGTTTGTGTGCGTTCGCGCGCGTGCGTTTATGTGTAAGGGCATATCTGTGAACCGTGTGCTGAATATGATCAGAAATCAGGGGAAAATAACTGCGCAAGTTTGTTCTTCTCCCAGTTTAATTAATTTTCCCTGCCCCACAGGACACGTGCGAGAATCTCTCGCATAGATCAAGTTATTTCGTCGAACTTCATTTTTGTACATTAAACACAAACATCAGAAGTGTATTTTGTCGAGAAATCATGTCAGTCTTCCCTGTTCCCCTTTCCTCTCTACCCCAGGAGCAGATAATTTGGCTTCCACACGAAAATTTCCCGCCGTCGAGTGACCAGATTCCGGCCTTCACCTTGCGAACATTCTCTTGTTTGGACTTGCGGGGCAGTCGGTATTGATTTGGCCGGTTTGCCTCGCCGTTTAACGGGACAGGACAGGCCTGGGGCAGACAGCATGGATGAGTCATCACTCCGTTGTTACCGGGACAAAAAAAGTTTACTAGTGTGGTATTTGTAATTCTAACATCCCCGCCTCTCTAACCCTCCTACTATATTTCATCAAATATAGACAAGGGTACATAAACACGTTACTATGGGTTTCATTAGGTTGCGTTGGTCTTCGTCACGTGACTTCCTCGTGTATAAACGGCCGTATCTTATCGTGACATGACTACTCAAGTCTAGCATCTGAAGTTTGAGAATATAAGTTTGGAAACTCAGGTCTGTGAAATAAAGTTTGTGTCTGTGAACCCAAGTCTGTGAAATCAAGTCTGGGAACTCAAGTCTATGAAATTAATCGTGTGAACACAAGTCTGTGAAATAAAGTTTGTGTCTGTGAACTCAAATCTGTTAAATCAAGTCTGGGAATTCAGGCTGTGAAATCAAGTTTGTCTTGGAACTCAGGCTGTGAAATCAAGTCTGTGAACTCTTATCTGGGAACTCGGGTCTGTGAACTCAAATCTGTGAAATCATGTTTGTGAAATCAAGTTTGTGAACTCATGTCTGTTAAATCGAGTTTGTGAGCACAAGTCTGTGAAATTAAGTTTGTGATAGCAAGAGCATGAACTCAAGTTTGAGACAGCACGTTTGAGAATTCAAGTCTGACAACTCAAGTCTTTGAACTTAAGTCCGTGATCTCAAGTCTGAGAACTCAGGCCTGTGAACTCAAGTCTGTGAAGCTCAAGCATGTGAACTAAATCTGAGATCTCACTTTTGAGAATGTACATCAGTGAGTTAAGTCTATGAATTCAAGCCTGGGAACTCAAGTCTGTGAACTCAATCTGAGATCTCACTTTTGAAAATGTACATCAGTGAGTTAAGTCTATGAATTCAAGCCTGGGAACTCAAGTCTGTGAACTCAATCTGAGATCTGACTTTTGAAAATGTATATCTGTGAGCTAAGTCTATGAATTCAAGCCTGGGAACTCAAGTCTGTGAACTCAGTCTGAGATCTCACTTTTGAAAATGTATATCTGTGATCTAAGTCTATGAATTCAAGCCTGGGAACTCAAGTCTGTGAACTCAATCTGAGATCTCACTTTTGAAAATGTATATCTGTGAGCTAAGTCTATGAATTCAAGCCTGGGAACTCAAGTCTGTGAACTCAATCTGAGATCTCACTTTTGAGAATGTACATCAGTGAGTTAAGTCTATGAATTCAAGCCTGGGAACTCAAGTCTGTGAACTAAATCTGAGTTCTCACTTTTGAGAATGTACATCAGTGAGTTAAGTCTATGAATTCAAGCCTGGGAACTCAAGTCTGTTAGAAGACAATTATTGGTGCGTTGTTAACACGTCACAGCAGTACTGTTGGTAGTTTGTTTCGTTATGTGTCCTCTGAAAAACTTGTTAAGTCCTCTGCATTCGGCACCCAAGTCGTCTGAAGCCTGAAAAGGGTTTGCATCTATTAGATTTATTTGGGTATAGAGAATCTCCTCCCGACCCGGTGCTGAAGCACCATCTTCGCCTGGGCTGCATTGCCAAGCTCTCAGTCCTCTATCTAATCTAAGAAGCCAGTGGGGTCTACACTACAGGTTCTGCAACTTCACATCTGTCGAGAGACATGGGGATCCTTGAAACGATTTTTGACAAACTGGAAATCCAATCTATGAATAAACAGCAGCCCGAATATGTGTCTATAAGTGTTGGTTTGTATGAGAATTGGTTATGGTCTTGCTGTCTCAACGGCCACAGGGATCTCAGCGACTTTCATTACTTTAGGTACTTCCCAGATGTCAGTGATCTTAGCGACGTCAGTGACCTCGGCTACTTAAGTGTCCTTAGGGGCGTCAGTGATCTTAGTTTCGTCAGTGACCTTAGTGACCTCTACGAAAGTCAGTGATAATAGCGACGTCAGTGACCTTAGTGACTTCAGTGACCTTAGGGGCGTCAGTGATCTTAGTTACGTCAGTGACCTTAGTGACCTCCACGAAAGTCAGTGATAATAGCGACGTCAGTGACCTGAGCGACTTCAGTGACCTTAGGGGCGTCAGTGATCTTAGTTACGTCAGTGACCTCAGCGACTTCAGTGACCTTAGGGACGTCAGTGATCTTAGTTACGTCAGTGACCTCAGCGACATCAGTGACCTTAGGGACGTCAGTGATCTTAGTTACGTCAGTGACCTTTGTGACCTCCACGAAAGTCAGTGATAATAGCGACGTCAGTGACCTCAGCGACTTCAGTGACCTTAGGGACGTCAGTGATCTTAGTTACGTCAGTGACCTCAGCGACTTCAGTGACCTTAGGGACGTTAGTGATCCTAGTTACGTCAGTGACCTCAGCGACTTCAGTGACCTTAGGGACGGCAGTGATCTTAGTTACGTCAGTAACCTTAGTGACCTCCACGAAAGTCAGTGATAATAGCGACCTCAGTGACCTCAGCGACTTCAGTGACCTTAGGGACGTCAGTGATCTTAGTTACGTCAGTGACTTCAACGACTTCAGTGACCTCAGCGACTTCAGTGACCTTAGGGACGTCAGTGATCTTAGTTACGTCAGTGACCTTTGTGACCTCCACGAAAGTCAGTGATAATAGCGACGTCAGTGACCTCAGCGACTTCAGTGACCTTAGGGGCGTCAGTGATCTTAGTTACGTCAGTGACCTCAGCGACTTCAGTGACCTTAGGGACGTCAGTGATCTTAGTTACGTCAGTGACCTCAGCGACATCAGTGACCTTAGGGACGTCAGTGATCTTAGTTACGTCAGTGACCTTTGTGACCTCCACGAAAGTCAGTGATAATAGCGACGTCAGTCACCTCAGCGACTTCAGTAACCTTAGGGACGTCAGTGATCTTAGTTACGTCAGTGACCTCAGCGACTTCAGTGACCTTAGGGACGTTAGTGATCCTAGTTACGTCAGTGACCTCAGCGACTTCAGTGACCTTAGGGACGTCAGTGATCTTAGTTACGTCAGTAACCTTAGTGACCTCCACGAAAGTCAGTGATAATAGCGACCTCAGTGACCTCAGCGACTTCAGTGACCTTAGGGACGTCAGTGATCTTAGTTACGTCAGTGACCTCAGCGACTTCAGTGACCTCAGCGACTTCAGTGACCTTAGGGACGTCAGTGATCCTAGTTACGTCAGTGACCTCAGCGACTTCAGTGACCTTAGGGACGTCAGTGATCTTAGTTACGTCAGTGACCTTAATGACCTCCACGAAAGTCAGTGATAATAGCGACGTCAGTGACCTCAGCGACTTCAGTGACCTTAGGGACGTCAGTGATCATAGTTACGTCAGTGACCTCAGCGACTTCAGTGACCTTAGGGACGTCAGTGATCTTAGTTACGTCAGTGACCTCAGCGACTTCAGTGACCTTAGGGACGTCAGTGATCTTAGTTACGTCAGTGACCTCAGCGACTTCAGTGACCTTAGGGACGTCAGTGACCTCAGCGACTTCAGTTACCTTAGGGACGTCAGTGATCTTAGTTACGTCAGTGACCTCAGCGACCTCAGTGACCTCAGCGACTTCAGTGACCTTAGGGACGTCAGTGATCATAGTTACGTCAGTGACCTCAGCGACTTCAGTGACCTTAGGGACGTCAGTGACCTCAGCGACTTCAGTGACCTCAGCGACTTCAGTGACCTTAGGGACGTCAGTGATCTTAGTTACGTCAGTGACCTCAACGGCCTTAGGGATCTCATCGGTCTCAAATAATTTTATGACACTTTGAAAAAAGGTGTATTCTATTATTCTTTCTTTCTATCTTTCCAATTTAAAACTACCAACGGATCGTTTATCGTGTGAACGGATCTGTCGAATTATTTGTCCTTGTCTGATAATGTTTGAAGTCCGATACACTAATCCGTGATCAGGGAGGTGCATGTCATCATCTTTCTATTGGTTTATTATTCTCTTCTCTGTGTGTTGCTATGTTTCCCTATATTTCTTTTGCCCTCTAGGTTCTAGGGAGAGGACTTTCAAGTTATATTATTATCAGATTTACTTTATCACACACTCGTTTACTTTCTTTCTTGCGGTTCTAAATGTTTCTGTTATTATTCTAGAACTCACTGCTTCTCAATGTTTTAGTGCTTTCTCTTTCTCTTATTTCAACAATAAGGCTACGCCTTCAGTGTGAGGGCCATTTTACTCTATATAGTCCGAGAGCACCGTTTCACCTGTGTTTAGAATCTTTCTGCCTGCCTCATCCCATCTTCTTTCGCATTATCCATAAATTCTAATCGGGTAATATTTCACTATGTTATCTCATGTGCTATGTTTGCCAACTCATATATAGTTATGACATTCCAGGTGCCAATTATGGAGATTTTTCTAGGTAAAGGAAGTATGTCACGTATGTCGACCGTCCTGAGTTCGTTTCACTGCCTGGGCTGCATTTTTATAAAATAAGAAATAATGATCCTGGGCAAGAGCATTAGACATCGAGTCTTCTCTGATATTGGCACAAAACAGGACGGTATGTGTGCATTTTGCGCATATTAGAAATGGAAAAGAACAAGCCGAACATTCTGCTGCTCAGGCTATATTTCACATTTAGATAACCTACCCACACAAACAATTACTTACTGCACATGTGATTCTTGAATATACACATATTTCGATTCTCGTCCGTACTAGGAAGTTCGTGCACGGAGTTGAGAGACGTGTGAACTAAGCAAACGAACAATAGTGATCAGTGTTATGTAGGGATATCCTCTCTACAGTAAATTGCGGGCCACGTACCGATCCACTCAAACAGTACTGAACTCCAAGATGTAGACAATTAAATAGGAAGTCTTGAAAACGGTCGAGTTGATCATGAGAATCGGGTCAATGTGTCTTCTTCTTCTTCTTCAGCGTTCCGAGCCACTGAGGTTCTTTGCTGCAGATACAATCCGTCTCCATTCGTCTCTCTCGTTGACCAGTTATCAGTTATCAGTTATCAGTTGGGGTATCTTCGTTGCACTCCGGACATGTCCATAGGTGCTCAGATCCTCCCCTCAGCATATTCATCAGCGTCCGGTGGCTAATAGTGCCAGTTCTGTGTTGGTTGACGAGGCGCTTTGTTTTCCCGATGTACCTCTCGCGTCTGGCTGTGCCGATTCTTACTCCCAGGTCTTTCATCCTGGACAGCGATGTGGAATCACTGACGTCAAAGTCCTCTGTTCTCGCCATATCTTTAAGGACGTTAATAACATCGGCTCGATCCATGGGCTGGCCATCGACAGGGGGTGCAGAGCCAGCCAGTTTGTCAGCTCGTTCATTTCCCTCGACTCCCGCATGTCCCGGGACGAAGATGAAGGTGACTTTACGGACAACAGACTTCCGCAGCGATTCAGTCCACTGTCTACGTACAGATCCAGCTTCGACCTTCTGAATCATGCTCATTGAATCACTTAGTACACACACGTTGGTATAATGATGTGATTCCAGCCATATGAAAGCCTGTGTAACTGCCATCACCTCCATCGTCATGCTGCTCGTGGTCATAGAGTGGGCACCACTGGATTCTTGAACGGTTCGGCCCGCCGAACGGGCTGTAAATGCCCACTCACTTCTCTGCTGCCTTACAACAGATCCATCTGTATAGATGAGCACTTCGGGGCTATCTGAGTGACCTTCTGAGTGACCTCGTTGACCTTCTCTTGCCAGTCGTTGATTCCAAGTGCTTGTAGGTATGTATATATATTATCTCTCCACCGTCTTCTTGGTCTACCTCGGGGTCTACGGTCATTTATTTCCTGAGAGTAAGCGAATTTTGTTTCCCTATTATCTTCCATTCTTTCTATATGCCCCAGCCATTTTAGTCTATTAGCCTTCATGATACCAATGATTAGCGGGGACTTAAACAGATCATAAATGTCTTTGTTACTTCTTCTTTTCCACTCTCCACTTTGTGTATCCCTAATGGGTCCAAAGATCGTCTTAAAACTTTGTTTTCAAAGGTTTGTAGCAAGGCTTCGTCTCCTTTCGTTGTACTCCAGGTTTCAGAGCCATACAGCACAACTGGTCTGATCAGTGTTTTGTATATTGTGATCTTGGTGTTATGAGATAGCGCCTTTGATTTTAGTAGATGTTGTAGTGCATATAATATCTTATTTCTAGAATTGATTCTAGTTTGTATATCTTCGCTTATGATATTGGAGCAGTTGAAGATTGTACCCAGGTATTTGTATGTTTCCGTTCTTTTAATGGTCATATTATCTATTTGTATGTGGCCAGAGTTTTTAGCCATTCCTTCTCTTGAAATTACCATATATTCTGTCTTATCTTGGTTGATAACCAGCCCCATCTGTTGGGCTTTTTCCTTTAAGTGAGTCAATATTTCCAATGTCTTTTGTTCATTTTCCCCTATAATATATATATATATCATCTGCATAACCAAGCAGCTTGGATGTTCCTCCAATATCACATTCCTCCTTTACCCTCCTTACAACCTTCTCTAGAGCCAGATTGAAGAGTAGCGGCGATAGTGCATCACCCTGTTTCAAGCCAGATGTTATTTGGAAAGGGTCTGATTTCCTGCCTTTATATGTTCCTATATTATAAGTATCTTCCATGCATAGTCTGGTCATGTTGATTAACTTCCTTGGTATTCCAAATTCCCGCATAGCATTCCATAGTAACTATTCCTATGGACACTATCATAAGCCTTTTTTAAAATCCACAAAAATGTTATGGAGATCTCTTTTATATTCCCAATTTTTCTCGGCTATTTGTGGTAAGATAAATATCTGATCTATTGTTGATCTGTTTTGTCTAAAACTCGCCTGGTAGTCACCTAATATGTATTCTGAATATGGTTTTAGTCTATTTAGTAATACTGCGGATAGTATCTTATAGCTTATGGACAGTAGTGATATTCCTCTATAATTTTCACACAGGAACTTGTCTCCTTTCTTAAAGATAGGTATCAATAATGATTCTTTCCAATCATGGGGTAATTCTTCAGTCCTCCAGATTTTTATTATTAGTTCGTATAACTTTAGATGTAATGCATGGCCACCCGCCTTTATACATTCAGCAGCAATTACATCAGCCCCAGTTGCCTTATTGTTTTTAAGTCGTCTGATTACATATAGGATTTCTTCAAATGCAGGTTCTTCAATTTGTGGTTCACACGTTAGAACCTCTTCCTGTGGGAAAGTGTTACTTGGAGCTTCACAATTTAGTAGTTCAACAAAATATTCTTTCCATGTGTTGCACATTTCCTCATTGGTATTTATCATATTCCCATTTTTGTCTTTTAAACCAAATGTGTTGTGTTGGTGCCCTCGTTTCATTGACTTCAGTTCTTTAAAAAATAACTTTCTGTATTCGTTTTTCTGGTGATTAGTTTCCATATCTTTGATTATATTACTCATATATTCTCGCTTCTGCTGACGAACTATTTTTGTAGCCTCTTTACATTCATTTCTATATTGCTCTTCCTTTTGGATGTTGTTGATGTCATTTAACCATATATGTCTGGTATTCTTTTTCCTAATGACTGCTTCTTCACATTTTGGATTGAACCATCTGTTCTTTCTATGCGTGGTTAACACACTGAGACATTCTTCTGCTGTAGATTGAATTGTATTCTTGATGTTCAACCAAGTTTGGTCAACACTTTCCTCCAACGGGTTTTGTAGAATTTCAAGTTTACATTGTATTTCATCTGCAAATTTCTCTTTGACTGTAATTTCTTGTAGTTTTTCTCTGTTATATGTTGGGTGTAACCTTTGTAGTTTAGCATAGAAAGCTCTCTTAAGTTTTATTTAAAATTTTTCCCCAACGAGGAAGTGGTTGCTGTGGCTCTCAGCTCCTCTATAGCTTCTAACTTGTTGTATGTTTGATGCATTTTTGTTGTTAATTAAAATGTGATCTATTTGATTATATGTTCTCTTGTCACATGATTTCCAAGTTTGTTTATGTATATCCTGTCTTTGCAGTCTGGTACTGCTGATCTGCAGTCCTTTGGCTTCTGCTAGGTTGATGACTCTCCATCCATTATCATTTGAAGTTGTATGTAGGCTTTCCATACCGGCAACTTTTTTATGAGTTTGCTCTCTACCTATTTTTGCGTTGAAGTCTCCCAGCACAATCAGAATGTCCTGTTTGGGGGTTTCTTCTATGACATCTTCCAGATCATTATAAAAGTCTTCTTTAATATCATCTTCTTTCTCTTCAGTAGGTGCATGTACATTAATCATCGTAATATTTTTCCATTTACCTTTTATTCGTAATTTACTAATCCTATCATTAACAGCTTTAAAGTTTAGAACGTTCCCCCATAACTCTTTTTTGATGACAAATCCTGTTCCTAATTCATGTTTATTTTGGGTGTTTCCTCCATATATTATAATCATTCCATTTTGCTCTAAAGTACCCTCTCCTGGCCACCTTATTTCTTGAATTGCTGTTATATCCATTTTATACTCAACCAGCTCCCGGGTTAATTCTTCGGCCGCTCAAGCTCGATATAGTGAATGTGTATTCAGCAAAAATGCGACCGCAAGTTAAGGTAAGGGCAAATATGAATAGTTTTAAAAGAAGTTCACGATAAGAGAGACTAGACTCCCCGCCTAAATGGTTCTCACAAAGAGTTCTAGATAAAGCACGCGATAGAGACAAGACTACTCGGCCAAGTCGTCCTGACACACAATTCCATAAAAGGCAAACAACACAAGATAACAATTTCATGTCGTTCTGGTGAAGAGCTATATACAAAAAGCACCCAATTCTTAAGACACGACTACCATTTCAAGACTTTGTGATGAAGAGTTCTACCAGAAGCAGACAACACTAAATATAAGACCACCATTTCAAGATGTTGTGACGAAGAATTCTACCAGAAGCAGACAACAATAAAGGTAAGACTACCATTTTAAGACTTTGTGACGAAGAACTCTACAAGATGCACACGACACTACATACGAGATTACCAGCCCAAAGGGTTCTCACAAAGACTTCTACAAGAAGCATACAACACTATAGTCTGTTGTTGTTGTTTTTTTGCCCCAATAAATACATCCATATCTCAGTAACCAACTGAGGGAAAATTATGATATTTAGTATATAACCTTATCATTATGTCCACCCAACAAACAAAATTTTGTTCTGGAGATTTTACAGCAGATTTCAAAGTTTGTTTATATGCGGTATATAATTTACGGGTCTGAAATGAAATTCATAATTTTAAATGTATTACAGCGTAGCCAGACAATCAGCGCTCAGTGTTGAATATTGTAAGTTTTTTCACGGGATTGGCCTTATGCCAACTCCCCGCATTGTTTAAACTAGGACTGTTCATTCAGAGGTGTCTCAAAATGTGGGTTATTTCATGAAACCTGATTAATATGTTGTTGTTTTTTTTTAAATCTTACCACTTATCGCTAACATTGAAATGTGTGAATATTTTTAAATGGGATTGAATGCGAAATTATACACTTCAAAGAATCTCTATGAAGTTGTACACATATTTTTGTCAAGGAGCTGATCGCAGGAAACTGTTTTATACTATTACAAATTCCGAAAAAAGAACAATCCATGCATTGGGTTTGAGTAAACGGGCATTTCGTCGATGGGTGCAAGAATCTGGAATTAAACCACTACGCAATAACCAAACGGTAGGTAGAAAGATTATTGTAGACAGCTTTGACAAAGATGTCATAAGGCGAGCTATTATAAAAATTCTTTACAAAGTCGCTTGATATACGACAAGGTCGACTTCATTGCACCGGGTTCTATCCCATATGGCTCGGTCTCTTTCCGCCAGCTTTGGCGATATACTATCCTTTGGCACTGAATCAGATAAACCTTTTAGCAGCAGGTATATGGTGCCCTCTGTCTTGCTGCGCAAGTACGTAGTTGGCTTAGCGTGTACTTGCCGTACTTGCGTCGTATTCTTGGTTGCTTAGTGTGCTCTTAATGTTGTCTTCCATAGATGTCCTGGTCGTGCGCACAGATCTCTTAATAGTTGGGCACTGTAAGAGTAGGCATTATCAGTCGGTGCCTTGGCAAAGATTATGCTACTAACAACAAAATAGGTAAAGTGTATTTTACAAGAGGGAAGCGATTGTCAAAGAGATGCCGTTTATAGTTGTATTAGCCTTCCTCTAAGATCTCTCAACAGTTGCACATTGTAAGGGTAGATATGATAAGCCAGTGCCTTTGCACACCTTGTATGCTACTAACAACGGAATAAGTATAATATGTTATGCATAAGGGGACGCAAAACCTGTCAGAGAGATACCGTGCTAAACACGGGTGTGTCCGTCAAAAGACGGCCTCATCTTTACTTCTCTGTAATGGACACAACGTGACCACAGTCGAACACAACTAACGAACGAACCAAAGAACAAAAAAATTATTTTTAAAGAATCATAAATTGGGCACGCATGCCCGCCTCACCTTCGGTCCTTCCAACCACAACGAACAGGGCAGCAGAAGAATATCCATTCAGTCAGTGGCGGACTGAGTCTTAACATATTGATCGCCAAGAGACACAGCTACTAATTGGACATTGGCATTCTAAACCTATTGTCTGATGTTTAGGTTGGCCTACTTCGTCAAGGACCCACGGTGTCCATTTTTCCATGGAGCAAGCTAACACTCCGGCCACTCCGCCACTGATTTCATTTACCATGTTTCAATAACTCATTAAGCCATTCCGAGGTCCATATAACGTCCTGTTTTCCTATGGTGTCCATTATATCTACCTCGTCTTGTCTTATATGTGTGTCAATCAATTCTTTTTCAATTAACATGAACCTGTGTCGCCAATAAGGTTCTCCAGGCAACAAGACACATTCTTGAAGTCCGTGGCTTTTGTCTAGTACGCCCATGATGTCTAGGGAAATAAAGATGGTCGCCATGATATCGACCACATCATGCCTCTAATGTCCATTTTTCTATAATAATATGCGGCTAGAAAGTTTTCCCGGACTGCCTAACTGCAAATGAAAGGGGCCTATACATGGTTTTAACTTTCGTCTATGCCTGTTCATATAAGGACGAATCTACGACAGGTCTGGTAAACCAGTAGGGAAGATGTGTATCCTAGAACTGAATGCTCACGATTTTGTTCTGGGGGAACGCCGGCGCTATGATGAGGGCTTTCAACAGCAATTGGCAATTCTGCGTACATTGTTCCACACGCTACTGCAGGCGATTTGGAAGCTGGTTTTCATACAATGGTCGTTGGTCGTTGAGAAAACACTGGGAAAATACTGAACGAAACCATGCCTAGTAAATCACGAATAAAATTGGGTTGAACTGCGGTAAAGCTGTGAAAATGTAAACAATATAAAATGACACAAAGTAGTGCAGCTTTACATAACAGAATTACGACACATACAGAACGTTGCGGCGATTAGCCTTCATCGGCAAACAAACACATTCACAAAACACAAATCACGAACAGCCAAAAACGTTGAGGTTGATTGCGACGTCCTGTAAAGGACATGCAACTCACTTAACTGGCATATCAACTATTCCTCCACACAACTCTTTACGGCAAAAGTGGGAGAAGAAACAAATAAACCATGATATTAGCTTTATCTTCTTTTCTATGAGAGTCAGTTCCAGTTTAAGTAATTACCTCCGAACATTATGTTAGATAGTACCTGTACTTTTCTATGGATGTGAAAGATGGACAATGATCACACAAGCTTAAAAACTTCTAATGGCGAAGGAAATGTGGTTTCTAGTGAAAATGCAAAGAATACCATGGGCGGTCAGAAAAACCATTGAGCAAGTCCTACAAGAGGTAAATGAAAACCATAAACTAATTAGTGAAATTGGACGTAGACAGTCAAATTTTGTGGACACGTTATAAGAAGAAATAAACTAGAGAACTTAGTGACAACTCTCAAGATTGAGGGAAAAAGAACAAGGGAAAGACAAAGAAGTAAATATCTGGATGGTTTGACCACATGGCATGGTCGGGACAAGAACATAGAGCTGATCCACAACTCTGGTGATCATGTGAGATGGATACATATGACCACCCACGCTTACCGGCATGGGACATGATGACGTTGATAATAAACTTTATGTACGTTTTATCATTAACATTAATGCTTCATTAAGAAACCTTGCCCCTTTCTCATCGTGATATCGAATACTTCGATAGCTCGAGGGTAATGCCCTAACTAAAGTACTGGCTGCCCTGATCTGATCACAGTGACATTTAACAGTGCACAACCTTGGTGGGGCCCGCAACAATGTCCGCTGTGTAACAAATATGTGCTAGACGGTGAATGGCCGACACAAATGACAACTGCTGACATACATTGCTAACTGTCTGACATTGTTTATGTGACAGTTTAAGGCGCGCTCTGTTCTTTTTTCTATTTCTACATAATTAGACTTTGATTGTGCTTGCCTAAGCAAATGGTATCAATTTGCATTGTTTCGTAGACATTATAAAGCGGGCTGAACTGGAGAGAAGTTAATGGCTTTGATTCAATGAAAAATATATACGCAGCTATTCGAGCAAACCCACAAGTGTCCGTCCCAACGTTGGTCACGTGGTGTAGATACTAGTCGCTCTGTAGCATAGGCTGATTTCGTCCCCGCACAGGCCCTTTCTTGCTACAAGCATATTTAAATAGAGAAGTAGTATTCAAGGCTATTGTTGTGGGAGTTGTGGATCTATTTATTTATCCAACCATCCATCCATTCATCCATGCATCCATACATCCATTCATCCATCCATCCATTAATCCATTCATCCATTCATCCATTCATCCATTCATCCATCCGTTCATACGTCAGTCTGCCCGTCTGTCGGTTGATAGGTCGATTGATCCATCTAAAACCCATCACTCTGTCTGTCTGTCTGTCTGTCTGTCTGTCTGTCTGTCTGTCTGTCTGTCTGTCTGTCTGTCTGTCTATCTGTCTGTCTGTCTGTCTGTCTGTCTGTCTGTCTGACTGACTGTCTGTCTGTCTGTCTGTCTGTCTGTCTGTCTGTCTGTCTGTCTGTCTGTCTGTCTGTCTGTCTGTCTGTCTGTCTGTCTGTCTGTCTGTCTGTCTATCTGTATGTTGGAAAATCGGTCGGTAGGTCGATCGATCGATCGCTCCTTCCTTCCCTCCATCTATCCATCCATCCAGTAACCATCACTCTGTCTGTCACTCTATCTGTCATTCTGTCTGTCGTTCTGTCTGTCATTCTGTCTGTCACTCTGTCTGTATAAATGTAGTATTTCTCACAACACCTGACAGTATTACCTTTCTTCACCAGGTGTGCAGCGTTTCCGTTGGTGTAATGGCTAGGACATTAGGCTAACATTGTCATAAGCTTGCTCTGACGAGGGCTCGATGTCTGCACTCGCCAAGAGAGGGAAAGACTGGCCACCTGCTAGAAGTCTTCTAAACAACGGCCCTCGTGAACCTAACGACGTACCCGAAATCAAACCCATAATCTTCGAAACGCGACTTAGGTAGCGTAATTACTTCGCCACGAAGACTCGCTTGGCAATGAACGCAAACATTGCCTAGTAAATTAGAATCAGCTAAAAATAAGCTATGGTGGGTTGCGACGTCCTGCGAATAACATGCAGCTAACATTATAAACAGATAATAAACAGATTTACTCACCATGTGAATACAACACGGAGTTACAACTGTCTTCTACGTGTTATTTACACAACAGTTCTACGCATGTTTGTCTGTTCAAACCATTACACACACCTTGTTGTGTTGGAGGAATCTAAAACAAGAACAACACACAGCAAACCTGTTTATTTCTATACTATATAGCCGCTATAGGTGTAGAATGAGTATTAATATTAATCCCAGTTTATTGTACTTATCATTGTGTATCACTGACAAACGCTTCAACATCGCTACAATGCCATTTGTAATAGTTTTCAAGGTGGCCTTTTGTTATCTTTAATAACTACTTTTCTTCTTGTCATTTTCTTTATCCGTGATTATGTAGTTGTCATTCGCGCCTACAGACACGAATAATTGGCTAAAATAAAAGATTAAAATTTTACTTAAATTTAAAGGAAGGGGCTGGTTATCAACCAAGATAAGACAGAATATATGGTAATTTCAAGAGACGGAATGGCTAAAAACTCTGGCCACATACAAATAGATAATATGACCATTAAAAGAACGGAAACATACAAATACCTGGGTACAATCTTCAACTGCTCCAACATCATAAGGGAAGAAATACAAACTAGAATCACCTCTGGAAATAAGATGTACTATGCACTACATCTTCTAAAATCAAATGCGCTATCTCGTAACACCAGTAATGTGTGGGATAGTAGAGTAATGTGTGGGATAGTACAGTAATGTGTGTGTCAAAGACTCGACCGCTCCCCCTTCGCCAGGAAGAGCAGTCAATCATGAAGAGACCAGGAGGGGATACGGTGCCCGAGGGAAGGGCATGGGAGATGAGGTAATAAGAGTTGGGTGACCATTCCCTCATGAGACACGCAGGCGGTGTTCAGAGAGTTAGCACTCTAATCACGATAACATCACGCCTCGTGGTAGCCACAGAGAAGTTGAGTATACACTCAACGTACCACGTCTGCCATCAGCGTGCCATGTGAGGCAACACGCACCAAGGTGAAGGTCAATCCCCGTGGTGTGTGACGAAGGAATGAAAGATTGGCAGACGGCCGGACGGACTTGTAGTGTTCACCTCGTTAGAGTAGCGATAGGGGTATTTGTGTTTATTTGTGTAGAAAGTTAGCATAGGGGTAGCAGCTCGTGATAGATAATACTGTGGCTGTATGTTGTGTGTTTCAATAGCGACTGTTCACTGCTTGTAGCGAGCCAACGGCAATAAATGTACCATTTAATTTCCTCGCACACGACTTGCAAGTTTTCTTGTATGGTGTGCCAGAAGTACCCGATGATGCCTGTCAGTTGAGTTGTTGACAGGCAAGGGTAATTGTGGTGTCAGAAGTGAAGCTTGAACGTAAGTTCAAGCTAATCCACTCATCCACGGGCTCTGGACTAGGGTTTAATTTTTGTAGTGACGGTAATTTGTGCAAACGAGTGCAATTTGCGGGCTAGAAATATGCCTATCGTGACGAAATATAGTGTTTAATTGTGTGTATTTAGTGAAATCATGTATTCTGCAAAGCTGTAAGTATTAATATTCTTGTTTTCTTATATTTATTTATGTATTTACCAATTTATTCTTGAATAAGCACCAAACATGATTCAGGGCGGAGCGATACACCGCCAGCCGACAATATCGATTTTTGGAAACTAAAAATAGCACTGTGCTGTAAATAGCGCTGTGACGTGGAGTGATTGACAAACAGTTGGTCTGCGTCATTAGCATAAAGCAATCGAGTGTGTACAAGATCGCTTTAACGGCTGCCCGCCTGAATCTGTGCTTTATATCGTTTATTATTTATTTATTTGAATTACTAAATGAATATATTTATTTATTTAAACATTATTATGTTATTTTTATTCCTTTAAAAGCAGTTATTCATATTTTTGGTTCTACTTTCTCTTTGTTTACCGTCACGAAGGAACTATTTTTTTGCCGAGCAGATGGACTTGGCTGCACAACGCTTACAGAAATTAACTAGGTTAGTAACGAAAGGCAATTACTGTTAGAACAAAGACAGGACATTGACATTAAATTTAATTAATACATATTCTAGTTGTTCGTGAGTCTGTCATTGTCTAAGTCATTGTCCTTAGTTGTCGAGTAAATCATATCGTGCAGTAGGCGTGTTTACTACTGCCCTGCATATCAGAGGGCGAACAACAGCTGAGTACTTACGCCGGTGTGCCAAATATAGTGTCCTACTTACGAAACGTGTCTCCTCCCGAAGGTACCAAACAAGGTGACCGGTGTCAACGGAGCTTACGTTCCCTGATTCTCGGGAACATTAAGTTGAGTATACCTATATTTTTGGCATGCATTGTGATTAATAGTGCATCTCTTTTTCAGCTTGTGATACACTATCATAATTTTTGTGCTCTGATTTTCCAACATAGAAATGTTTTTCAGCAAATAAACTGAGAGTACAATTGATAGTGCTCAGCGATTGACAAACATAACCTATCAAAGAAAAATAAGTAAATAATTAACAAACAACATGTCAACGTTACTTGATTTTATTAAAGAAGGCAAAGCATTAGGACACACAGGAAAAGAATTAGAAAAGTATTCTGATCAAAAATATAAAGAAGCACAAGATGCTGAGAGAGAGGAACGCACACGAAAATGGGATGCGGAGAGAGAGGAACGCACACGAAAATGGGATGCGGAGAGAGAGGAACGTGAACGAAGAAGACAACACGAAATGGAAACTATACAAAAAGAAATGGAAATAAAGCATCAAAAACATATGGCACAACTAGCTGAGATAACAAAACAAAAAGAAAAGGAGATTAAACAACAACAGTTAGAACATGATCAGAAGATTAAGCAACAACAGTTAGAATATGATAAGAAAATTAAACAGAGAGAACTAGAATTAAAGCAAAAGGCATTAGATCAGGAAAAAGAACTAAAGCAAAAGTCATTAGATCAAGAGAGAGAACTAAAACAAAAAGAGAGAGATGAAATGGCAAGAGTTAAGGAAAGACAAATTCAAGTAGAATCAGAGACACAGGTAAAGATAAAAGGTATAATTGAAGACTCACACTTAGGGATCTCTGCTGCTAAACTAAAAAGTCAACAACAAGAAAACAAGTTCAATAAATACAAAAACATTATCAAACCATATTGTAAAGAAGATTCCATAGCAGCCTGGACAGATAATGTAGAGTATCTATTTAAATATCACCAAGTTCCAATAGAGATGTGGGCTATGATTTATATGAAGAATCTGAGTGGTGAGCCCCTTAAAGTGATAGAAGCTATACCAATTGAGCTCAGATCTAACTATCAATACATCCATGACAGGATTATGCAGCACTTTTTACTTGATGCCCCTGGGTATCAGGGTCAGTTCTCAAAGTTAAAACCTAAACCTAATGAGACATTCATTGATTACTTCTCAAATGTTCAAATTGTACTAGATAGGTGGCTTAAAGCAGCTAACATAGGTAAAGACTTTGATAGATTAAAAAACTTAATAGCTATGGATAAGGTTATATCCACTATACCTTCTCCTTTTGCTAAATTTTTGCAGCAGTCAGACATTGAGAACATCGAGCAGTTTGAGAAAAAAGGCTCGAAATATTTTTCTGCAAACAGAGATATTTTTAAGACCTCAATTGACTCGGAAATAGTTTCTTGTGTGAAAGACCAACCAAAAATTTATCAGAAGAATAGAAAACCATTTCATAAAGTCCACAAGAAAGAAAGTAAAGTATCAAAATGCATCTATTGTCAATTTTTTCATGACACTTCTGCGATGTGTGACAAATCGCCAAATTATCCGGCGCATCTTGAAAATGTTATCAAGAAGCAGCAAAATAAAAGATCGGCATACAGGCGTGCCATCAAATGTTTTTTTTTGTTCCAGCTATGGCCATTATTCTAATAAGTGCCTGGGCCGCCAACGTATGAAAGCCAACAATGCTATTGTGAATAATACATCTTCTGTTAGTAATAGAGAGACTGAGTGTGCAGTTGAAAATGTATTACCTTTCAGGGAGTCTGTAGATGTGTGTTGTGTAAACGATGTGTTAAGCTCTGACAGTTGTGGACATTGTCACCAATTTCATGCAGACGAAAGACTAAAGTGTGGACATACAGTACCATGCTCATCCTGAGAGTGTAAATGCAGCACTAGCCTCCAGAGGCAATTTAGTTGTTCCACAATGCAATGGTCAATAATGTACCATGCCAATGTTTGCTGGATAGTGGCAGCACCCTTATTGGTCTTCGAAAAGAACTAGTGAGTCCGGGTGATTACACAGGTGACACTGTGAAATGCCGAACCTTTTCGGGTAACGTTGAGATCTACCCTTTGGCAAAAGCCCACATTAATACTCCTTTTCTTTCGGGTACCTTTACTTGTGCAATACTTGACAACCCTTGTACTGATTTAATTTTGGGGTGCTTACCCCAACTGAAACAATGTACTAGTGATGAAATAGTTGCATGGGAGAAATTAAATGCAGCTAAGGCAACAACCAGAGTTGACACTTCAAAACATCATGACCCATTACAAGATGAGACACTACTGATGCTTTTTCCAACCAGCACAGATGACACAAACACACAGAAATTTATACACCAGCAGAAATCTGATCTTAATGTGTCTCCATATTTAAACTTAATGAAACAAAGAGCCAAAATCACCAAACATACATCAGTGTTCTCTAGATTGAAGAATGGCATTTCAACTAGATGTCATACTACAGGTAACCATGAACAGGTGTTACCTGAACAACACCGTTTAACTGTGCTAAAGAATGCACATAAAACACCGTGTGCTGGTCATCTGGCATACAACAATAACAGGCCAGGTTTTTTCAATAATATAAAATTATTTTGTCATAATGTATTTGCTTGTAATGTCTGTCAACAATTAGTACGAAAGTTTAAGGGTGGACATCCTACAGCTGAAGTACAACCCTCTACACTGGCACCCAAGCCATTTGATAGAGGAAGGGTCAGTTCTACCACAAGCACACAAACAAAGGTGCGAAAACAAGTGATCTTGAACTTGATCAAGACAGATTTAGGCTACTTCCATACAAACGAAATGGCAAGGACCATTCAAGGTGGTACATAACCATGGTACATGTTGACGATGAAATATCGATAAACAGACACTTAGAGATATTCCATGTCAACATGCGAAACCTCACTTTTCAAGACAAGAGACAGAAGTAGTGACAGACGAACAGAGTGCACCAACACCTAGTGATCAGACGACAGACATACAGAGCGCAACTACACTAGTTAGCGAGACTGGCAAATCCGACGAGGGGCATACATTTAGTGAACTGACAGAATACACATGAATATATCAGAATACTGATGACTGGACAATACACTTACTGAAACTGAGACATGCCTTTGACAGAGTGCGACTCTTCGGTCTCACTGTCAAACCAAGCAAAGTGGAAATAGGCCTCAAAGAAATTTAATTTTTTCGATCATGTCATCTTACATCTCTTGGTGTCATCTGACAAGGCCATGTCAAGTTAAAACTGACAATCATTACAAAAAAAATTATGAAGCTGACCATGCCTACCACATAGAAGCAGGTCAGAAGCCTTTTGCGATTAGTAAATTACTCAGAAATTACAATTATATTTTCGAATGTCTTAAAATCTTCTGTAAATGAAATGTCAAAGATGCATTATTAATTTCTGCATTGTCAAAATTGAAACTCTTTTTATTAATATAAGATCCCTCCGCTTGCCTAATCCTAGGCTCGTTTATTATTCTAGGACAGATGCCAGCAGTACTAGGCCAATTTTTTGAGGGCATCTTCCATCCGAGTTGCTACGTGAGCCGTAAGATCACACCTGCCTGAGTCCAGATATTCCTATATCACAGTTGCAAGCCCTAAGCGTCATCTATGCGGTGAGAAAGCTCCATCGAATTCTGACGGATGTGCACTTCATTGTCCAGACCGACAATTCTCCCATCACGGTCATCCAGAGTGGTGTGCATCGAAATGACCGGATATACAGGTGGTCTCTTATTTTACAAAACTATACATTTAGTATAGAACATATTAAGGGTAAGGACAACATTCTGGCCGATACCCTTAGTAGACCATCTGGGGTAGAAATACCTGAAATCCCACATATAAATGTAGAGTGATAGTTAGTACATGAATACATTATATTATTCTATGTAAAATAGGGTACATATACATCGACAGTATATGCTTAATCATGTACCAAGAACAGTGAACTATCATGTGTCCGTAGACATTAAGTCAAGAACTGTGCTGCAGAACGTAAATATCACCGTGTGAACAAGGACAGATAATTACCAACTAAGCTCCATTCCGGTGTACCATTGGTGTGAAACGCAGAAAACAGTGTCAGAACAGTGCTTAATTACAGACACGAAAAGGCTGAGCTACGACACCAGCGAACTCTACACGTGCACTACCGATAGAACATTATGATGACTGTGCAAAGTATTTCAGATACCCAGGCAAAGTGTGTAGATATATTATGCCTATACAAGCAATGTACAAACATGAAGGCAACTACTAACCTGTGGAAACTGAATAACATGTATATAAACTTAATGTGATATGTAATATAATATTTTAAGATAATGACAAAATAGATGTAGGTTAGGGAAATATAATAGTTCTCATTTATTTTAATAGAATAGTTATTACAGTAATTGTAACTTAAAATATTAGTTTAGATATGACAATAGTTAATTACAAGCTAAAATAAAATTTATGATAAGAATAGTACCATTTAGATTATTACATTTCATTTACCTTCAGTTTAGTTTAGTTTATTCCATCTTAATGAAACCATACCATCTATTAAACATTACCATTTATTAGTATCATCATTTTACATCAGAATAGGTTAAAAAGAGTAGATAAGTGAACATACATCATTTACACCATTTAGATTAACAACATCACTCATATAATTCCATTGTACATGTAAAACCATTATTTAGCATAGTATTTAGAAAATTACATAATTTGTGTTCACATCATCCATGTAATTAAGGTACATAACTCACATCACATCCATTACATGTAAATAGTTAGATTACATCCCTTAGATTAGATAAACATAACGATTAACATACACACATCACATAATTAACAGGACAAAAATGTTTTTAACACATTAAATACTTATTGATAGAATTAGTATTATTATGTTAGAATGTATAGTTTTATGTCAGTGTAATATAGTGGATGATGAGACCAAGGGAACAAACCATCAACCCTTTCTCATCCGTGTAAATATATTGTAAATACATGACTCGTGCAGCGATTTTCGCACAGTCAGTGAGCTACAAATTCTCAAACTGAGCCAAACCTGTACAGTGTCACTCCAAGGTTTTTAAATAATCAGCAGAATTAGTGTGGAAGGATAATAGATGTGTGACAGAATTAAGGGTGAAAGCAGTGTGACAGAAGTGTGAAAGTGAGAGCGAATGGAAAATAGACGGAAGAGAGTGAGATTGGTCAGCGAATTCTTCTGCTGCCGGGTTCGAAATTTAATATTTGTCTGTGTTACTGTTGGTTTTCGGTAGTGAAAATGTCGAAGTGTGAATGTATGTCGGTAATAGTTTAGAACTTAGATTACAGTATTTTGAGTGTCAGAACAAGGGAATGTAGTCACGAATTAGTGTTATGCACCTGTTTGTGGGCGCATTTAACCAAATCATGACACTTAAAAAACTAACATACATACACATAGGACTTAGAAACATAGTTTAGAAGTTAGATTAGTAAGTTAATTACATCCAAACACGCAAACAACCAGAAAAACAAACATATAAATTACATACACTTTTTGTAGATCAAAGGGAGATAACTTCGGGTCAGGGGACATAATAGACAACGAAGAACTATCTTAACAGTGAAATGGAACTTTACACGCGGAAGCGATGTAGGTAAAGCCTGTCGCACACACTCTTGTATAATGGTTGTTAAATATTATATGGGGGACATGAAGCAATTCATGTGTTGACCCTAAGAAAGTCAACTTTGTATGGGTAGTAAGTTAATTTACTATGTGAGGGCAGGTCTTATAAGACAACGGTCCGGTTCAGACATACCTCTAATAAATATAATATAGGCATAGTGAGAAGAGGGCTCACGCCAAGCCAGTACAAGTTTGTGGCGATTGCCAGTAGCCACGTAAAGGTTTGCTACATTGTGACAATAGTCAGTAGAAGTCTATTACATTGCCCAAAACCAGGTTACCTAGAGTCTTTGACAAAAATTAGAGACACTAATTTTTTATAAACCTCTTGCGTCACAACCAATGAGTGAAAGTTGATGACGCAACACAGGAGGGGTGGGTGTGTGTCAAAGACTCGACCGCATCCCCTTCGCCAGGAAGAGCAGTCAATCATGAAGAGACCAGGAGGGGATACGGTGCCCGAGGGAAGGGCATGGGAGATGAGGTAATAAGAGTTGGGTGACCATTCCCTCATGAGACACGCAGGCGGTGTTCAGAGAGTTAGCACTCTAATCACGATAACATCACGCCTCGTGGTAGCCACAGAGAAGTTGAGTATACACTCAACGTACCACGTCTGCCATCAGCGTGCCATGTGAGGCAACACGCACCAAGGTGAAGGTCAATCCCCGTGGTGTGTGACGAAGGAATGAAAGATTGGCAGACGGCCGGACGGACTTGTAGTGTTACACCTCGTTAGAGTAGCGATAGGGGTATTTGTGTTTATGTGTGTAGAAAGTTAGCATAGGGGTAGCAGCTCGTGATAGATAATACTGTGGCTGTATGTTGTGTGTTTCAATAGCGACTGTTCACTGCTTGTAGCGAGCCAACGGCAATAAATGTACCATTTAATTTCCTCGCACACGACTTGCAAGTTTTCTTGTATGGTGTGCCAGAAGTACCCGATGATGCCTGTCAGTTGAGTTGTTGACAGTGTGGGATAGTAGAACAATGTGTGGGATAGTAGAACAATGTGTGCGAAGTAGGGCATTGCCATCTGCAATGTGTCATCAAACCTTCTGGCCTTGAAAAACGACAATGGAAGATCAACTCAATGGACCAATGAGTGAACTAAAAAAGACAGTTACATTCATAAAGAGACAGACAACATTGCAGGTAAAGAAACATTTTAAGAGAACGAAAGAAGAAGAAAAAGAAGAAGAAGAAGAAGAAGAAGAAGAAGAAGAAGAAGAAGAAGAAGAAGAAGAAGAAGAAGAAGAAGAAGAAGAAGAAGAAGAAGAAGAAGAAGAAGAAGAAGAAGAAGAAGAAGAAGAAGAAGAAGAAGACGAAGAAGAAGAAGAAGAAGAAGAAGAAAAGATTAAAATTACTCTGCGATTTATTGTTACGGAACTGCCGTTGAATCAATGCATATAAAAGGAGAATGTCAGGTATATAATTTTTTCTTGGTTGTGCGCTTGCTTTGAACCTAAGTGTAGTTCACAACCGAGCAACTACGTCTAGTTCACTGGACTGATTTTTGCGTGTGGATTAACTTTTCCTATTGCCAGTGTCCCTCGCTATTAGGCGGACAGACTCCGACTTCTGACGTACTTGTAATGTACGTGAAGGACGAGAAATCAACATGTTAGTCCAACTGACCGGTGTAGAGGTTGAACCCGCTATCTAGGCATCAGCACACCGAAAGTTGAAGAGCGAGCGTTCTTATACATTCGGCTATGCAACCCTCCAGATACCAAATGAACTAGGCATTGCTGGAAATACATAACACATGCGAAATGCTAACCGCAGCCACAAATATAAATACTCCAGAGGCCGTAGCGGTTCAATGCCTAACCGCCATGCTGGGGACCGGAAGTCCCTAGTCTGGCGACGACATTATGCACAGTGTACCTGTACGGGCTGTTGGCTTGCCGAGACTCCTGTCTGTTCCACTTTTCACATTGGGCAGTGAGGAGCATATTGTGTGATGTTCACTGGCACAGGAACGGAGCATATTGGGGACGAATTGTTGCCGTGAAGTTGGAACCTAGACTAACTAACTAACTAACTAACTAACTAACTAACTAACTAACTAACTAACTAACTAACATAACACATAAGACTATAGCTGGGAAAGGCATTATTGCGGTTGTAGAATCTAACAATGCTGGTGCCGATTCTTCCTCTCCAGTCTTTCATTCCCGACAATCATGTGGACGACAAAGTCCTCGACTCTCCACATCTCTTTCAGGGCGTTGATAACATCGCCACTATCCGCATGGCCGGAACAAAGATGAAGGTGACTCTACAGACACTAGACCTCCACAGTAATTATGTCCACTTTCTATGTACAATACCCGCCTTGACCTTTCGGATCCTGCTCATTGAATCACTTAGTACACAAGCGTTTGTATAATTATGTGATTCAAGCCATATGAAAGCGCGTTGTCACTGCCATCATCTCCATTGTCATGCTGCTCGTGGTCAAAGAGATAGCGCGACTTGCTGTCCACCTTGGGGGTCATTGAATCGTTACCCTTCCATTCTCGCCGTCTGCCTATCAGTGTCAAATCAAACAAATACGCGTGTGTGGTGTGTGTGTGTGTGTGTGTGTGTGTGTGTGTGTGTTGTGTGTGTGTGTGTGTGTGTGTGTGTGTGTGTGTGTGTGTGTGTGCCCGCGCACGGGTCCTACGTGCGTGTTAAAGCTTAATATACAAGTTGGCAAAGTATCATTTTCCTTCACATTTTACGACAAATAATCAACGAACACGGGAAACAAAACCAAAAAAAAAAAAATACAAGAAAAAAATAAAATAAAACTTGTACATTAAAATGAAAGAAATCCCCAGTTGAAAGCCACGGAGATTTGTTCAAATCCCCAGGAGAAAGTTCCAGATGAGGTTACACTGCAAGAATATTGACCCAAGAGTGGAAATTCCATCTCATTTCCAAATCTACAAAGGGGTGGGGGATTTGCGAGTACACGGTGTCCTCCCAGACTCCTTCACCCAGAGGAACAAATAAGTGAGGTGATATTGCGGCTGAGACGTTCAAGAACTCAATAGCACCGACATTTATGTGTCAGCCTTTTATGTAGGTGAGTCTGGATTGTTTTAGTTCTAGACAGTCAAAAATATAAGAGTGTAAGGCAAAAACAAAACGGCACGAATGGCAATGTCTGGGAGTATGAGTCACTGTATATTGATTATTCTCCACCGGTGGTTTAGTATAGGGGCGATGTTCTCATTCATCACCGGGCTGCGGTCATGAATGGGGTACAAGTCACGTGTACCTCTTGTTTTACAATCTTTAACGTCATAAAATGCCATTACGCATTAACTGGTTAAGTGCCATGGGCTGATAATTCGTCTTATTCGAGCTTCCCTTAACTTCCATGGGCTTATAAATTAAACTAAAGTTAAAATATCAATACAGTAGTTTTCCAAATGCAATCCCCTTTAATTTGACATAATAAAACATGTCTGCTACCATATTAACAACTTGTAAGTCACAATTGTGCCATACCCCACCTTCCCATTTTCCGTAATCCATTTTTGTCTGGTCCAGAACTACATTCTGTTTGGCACTGAATATGTTAAAGGATGGGCTGCAATGAGTTGTCAACGCCCTTCTGCTGCGTCTTCATGTGACATGCATACATGCCGATATCAGTCCGTCGCTTGAAGCTCTCATCTACTCTCGTGTGATGATACCAGTCCGTCGCTTGAAGCTCTCATCTACCCACGTGTGATGATACCAGTCTGTCACTTGAAGCTCTCATCTGCCCTCGTGTGATGATACCAGTCCGTCGCTTGAAGCTCTCATCTACCGACGTGTGATGATACTAGTCCGTCGCTTGAAGCTCTCATCTGCCCTCGTGTGAAGATACCAGTCCGTCGCTTGAAGCTCTCATCTACCCACGTGTGATGATACCAGTCCGTCACTTGAAGCTCTCATCTGCCCTTGTGTGATGATACCAGTCCGTCGCTTGAAGCTCTCATCTACCCACGTGTGATGATACTAGTCCGTCGCTTGAAGCTCTCATCTACCGACGTGTGATGATACTAGTCCGTCGCTTGAAGCTCTCATCTACCCACGTGTGATGATACTAGTCCGTCGCTTGAAGATCTCATCTACCCACGTGTGATGATACTAGTCCGTCGCTTGAAGCTCTCATCTGCCCTCGTGTGATGATACCAGTCCGTCACTTGAAGCTCTCATCTACTCTCGTGGGATGATACTAGTCCGTCGCTTGAAGCTCTCATCTGCCCTCGTGTGAAGATACCAGTCCGTCGCTTGAAGCTCTCATCTACCCACGTGTGATGATACCAGTCCGTCACTTGAAGCTCTCATCTGCCCTCGTGTGATGATACCAGTCCGTCGCTTGAAGCTCTCATCTACCGACGTGTGATGATACTAGTCCGTCGCTTGAAGCTCTCATCTACCCACGTGTGATGATACTAGTCCGTCGCTTGAAGCTCTCATCTGCCCTCGTGTGATGATACCAGTCCGTCGCTTGAAGCTCTCATCTACCCACGTGTGATGATACCAGTCCGTCACTTGAAGCTCTCATCTGCCCTCGTGTGATGATACCAGTCCGTCGCTTGAAGCTCTCATCTACCCACGTGTGATGATACCAGTCCGTCACTTGAAGCTCTCATCTGCCCTCGTGTGATGATACTAGTCCGTCGCTTGAAGCTCTTATCTACCAACGTGTGATGATACTAGTCCGTCGCTTGAAGCTCTCATTTACCCATACATGTCCATATCAGTCTGTTGCCTGAAGCCCTCCTTTATCCATACATGCCGATACCAGTCTGTCGCTTGAATCCCTCATCTACCCATGTGTGACAATACCAGTCCGTCGCTTGAATCCCTCTTCTACCCATGTGTGACAATACCAGTCCGTCGCTTGAAGCCCTCATCTACTCATGTGTGACAATACCAGTCCGCCGCTTGAATCCCTCATCTACTACCCATGTGTGATAATACCAGTCTGTCGCTTGAATCCCCCATCTACCCATGTGTGACGATACCAGTCTTTCACTTGAAGCTCTCATCTACCCATGTGTGACGATAACAGTCTGTCGCTTGAATCCCTCATCTACCCATGTGTGACGATACCAGTCTGTCGCTTGAATCCCTCATCTACCCATGTGTGACGATACCAGTCCGCCGCTTGAATCCCTCATCTACCCATGTGTGACGATACCAGTCTTTCACTTGCAGCTCTCATCTATCCATGTGTAACGATACCAGTCTGTCGCTTGAATCCCTCATCTACCCATGTGTGACGATACCAGTCTGTCGCTTGAATCCCTCATCTACCCATGTGTGATGATACCAGTCTGTCGCTTGAATCCCTCATCTACCCATGTGTGACGATACCAGTCTGTCGCTTGAATCCCTCTTCTATCCATGTGTGACGATACCAGTCTGTCGCTTAAATCCCTCTTCTACCCATGTGTGACGATACCAGTCTGTCGCTTGAATCCCTCTTATACCCATGTGTGACGATACCAGTCTGTCGCTTGAATCCCTCATCTACCCATGTGTGACGATACCAGTCTTTCACTTGAAGCTCTCATCTGCCCATGTGTGACGATACCAGTCTGTCGCTTGAAGCTCTCATCTACCCATGTGTGACGATACCAGTCTGTCGCTTGAATCCCTCATCTACCCATGTGTGACGATACCAGTTCGTTGCTTGAATCCTTCATCTACCCATGTATGACGATACCAGTCTTTCACTTGAATCCCTCATCTACCCATGTGTGACGATACCAGTCTGTCGCTTGAATCCCTCATCTACCATGTGTGACGATACTAGTCCGTCGCTTGAATCCCCCATCTGCCCATGTGTGACATGTGACGTCATAGATTGAGAAGAGGACGGTCCAGGGTGGCACTGTTGTGCAAAATAGAAAACGTCAATCGTGAAAAAGAGTGTGTAAGAGTCCCGGAAGACATATCGGACTGGCACAAGGCAATAGGTACAATGGGTCGTGAGTGCAGAGAATGAGCAGCAGAGCCGTTATTTATATAGTACTTTATTTATTTACTTACTCTCTTACATATTTCCTTTGTTATGTAGACACAATCTTACTATCTGTTCATGCTTTTCTACTTATTCATTTGCATAGTCACTTGGTCAATTGACACAATTACCCCGGAATAGTCATAACATCGGGTGGAAGGTGCATTGTAGAGAACAGTACAAGAATCGCTATGGCATAGGCAGCCTTTTGCAAACTAGAAAACACAACAATAATAAAACAACCTGTTAATTGCAGTAGGAATGCGAGTATTGAAGTGATATCTAGAATAAATAGAATAGGATGCCATTGCATGCACGTGAAACATTGACAATAAGCAGACATGATTTAAAATATTTGAGGAAAATGCACAAAATGCCATGAACTGTTAGAATAATCAATGGGCAAGTCCTACAAGAAGTAAATTAAAGTTGTAAAATGTTTAGAAAAATTAGTCATAGAAATATAAGGTTTTGTGGGCATGTTCAATCAATCCATCAGGTGCCGTCTCCGCAATGAAGGTTGGCTGCAATGGATCTCCAACACTGTCTGTCTCTCGCCTTGACGGTACATTCTGTCAGGCTGATGTTCGTCCATCTCTTGATGTTATTCTCCCACTTGTATCGTTGTCTACCTCTTGCTTGCTTGCTCTCAGCCACTTGTATCGTTGTCTACCTCTTGCTAGCTTGCTGTCACCTTTGCCTTCCAGTATGGTTTTTATAAGAGTATCATGTCTTTTAACGTGGCCAAAATATTTCACTTGTCTCCTCTTTATTTCTTTCATCAACTCTCTCTCTCTCTCTCTCTCTCTCTCTCTCTCTCTCTCTCTCTCTCTCTCTCTCTCTCTCTCTCTCTCTCTCTTCATTCCCAGTTTTTCTAGGACCTCTGCATTTTATTGTTTTTGTTTCCATGAAATACGACCAATGTGTATATCCACATCTCCAGGGCTTCTATGCGACTTTCTAGTTGCTTTTTCAATGTCCAGACTTCAGCGCCATAAGCAGCGTTGAATATACCTAGCATTTGACAATTCTAATTTTTAATGCGTTATTAGTCTCTCTAGATGTTAATACTGATTTCTTGCCGTTGAAAGTATTTTTGGCCATTCCTATTCTCTTTTTGATTTCCATTTCACTTCTGCCATCATCTGTTATTATATGTCCAAGATAAGAGAAACTTGTTACTTGTTCTAGTATCTGCCCATTTACTGTGATGTTCACTGATGACCTTTCCTTTTCTCTGCTAATTATCATAGTTTTTGTTTTTTGGATGTTGATATCTAAGCCACTTTCTGCACTGTGCCTGTTTACTTCTTCCACTAGGTCTTGTAACTCTTGCTCATTTTCTCCTAGTAACACGGTATCGTCAGCATACCTAAGATTGTTTATGATTCTTCCATTGATGTTGAGTCCGGGCATTTCAACTTGTTTAAAACTTCGTTCTGTGTATAGGTTGAAGAGGCTTGGAGACACTACACATCCCTGCTGTACTCCTCTTTTTATCTCTATAGGTGACGAATAGTTATTACCGCATCTAACAGACGCCACTTGTTCCTAGTACAAGTTACTAATGCCAAGTAGCAGAGCAGACGAAATGACGTCAAATAGAGTTGGTGAGAAAATCGCGAACCAACTTTTACGAGAAACCAACGATATGACGAAAAAAGGAGAAAACGTCACAGAAGTAGTCAACAACAACAAAGAGTCAGATTTTGGGATTGACAGAGTAGGCAGCACGATTCGATTCACATAAATAAGATACATTATAAACTGGCACAACATCCCAAGGATGGATAATAAATATTAAATGGAAGGGCGAGATTATTCAGGTATGATTTGTATAAGCCCGAAAACGACAGACAGATGCAACCGTATCAGAATGCGACTTAGAAAGTCAGGACAAGGGGATGCAGAAGCCGATTAGTGAAGGACAGAAGGACCGAGATATTATAGTTGCAAGTATCTAACATATTCAACTGTATATTATTATTAAGTAATATTTCACTACCGTCCCGCCTGGCCATAGCAGGTACGGTATCAACACATTATAATTTATCATTAATATTATTGAATATGTGACAAGCTTGGACATAGGCAAATAAATAGTCCCTCAATATGATGAATACCGGCTTCGAGTCATTGATCACTGTTGGTATTATGCTTCTACATTCTGTTGGATTGGTACAACCCTGAACTATTTGAGCAATTTTGATGATGTTTCATTATTTATCTTAATCACCGTCTGGCAGGAGATGGGGAGTTCTAGGAAACAGAAGCATGAAAACCTGAATTTCAAACCTGAAAAGCCATCGCCAGTAAGCCTCTTTTATTACGTTGTTATTACGTAAGCACATCGAGTCAGCCCAAGAAATATATTGTATACTATGTGTTAGCAGTCACTGAACAGCCAGCTGTTGTCATTTACTATTTCAGATTCTTTATACTACACCGGTTCACTTCGCCACGTTATATACACCGGACATACATACTAGATGGAGTTGTCAACGAAGGAATATCGATACAGATCCGGACAAGCACATTAGTAACATTATAGTTTGGACATCTATGAACTTTTTCATACATCATGGATTGTTTGTATCGAATGGATGGCTATACCAACACGACATTGTTACGATGTTTATCTACCAACGGCACCAACACCTGTTAAGAGCGTCGTTACCAGCTACACGATATTCAAACAACAGGCCAGTTGAACTGTTCGTGTTATTTTGATGTTCTGTTTGGGTGTTTAAGTTAAAGTTCGATTTTTTTTTTTCATGGCCGATTCGTTGGCGTCGTAGTCGTGTGGGCCACTGGTTGGGCTATCCTTACGCCAGATAATTAGAGTTGTCGGGCGCAGAGATACATTCTGTACTGATACCGGTCAGTTTGTTCAAATAAGTTTTGGCGACCTCGCGGGTGTTTAGTACGTGTGTTGTTTGGTAGTAGTCTTTATTTGTTCGTAGCTATCAGTTTTCCGTGTTTCTTTTACATATAAATAGATATATTCGTCGGCGTGATATATCGTCTACCTCTCCTGTAACAGTTTATGTGTGTTGTGGCGTGACATTCTTTATACATATATATATTTTATAACCAGTTTTATCTGGACTGTATCTAATCTAACGGGTTACGGCAATATTTATCTCCACTTCATGCTTCTTGCATAGTTCTGAAATTCGGTTTTATAGCGTTGTTGATTGTGTTGGCATTTCATTCTACATTTATACTGTTGACGTTTTTACTTTTGGTCTTTCAAATGATTTCGCATTGCATACAGATATATTATATTTCAGCTGTGTAATTTACAGTATATTGTGACAACATGTCGACATTACAAGAGTTTATGGACATGAGTGAGAAGTCCGGATTGACCGGTCAGGAACTCAGAGCGTCGGCTAAACAAGAGTTAAGATCTCAAAGCTCAACAGCGTGAAGAGAGAGCAGCAGCCAAAAATGCGGAAAGAGAAGCTAGACAATTAGAGGCAGCTCGTGAGAAAGAAGCTAGAGAACTGCAAATAACATTAGAAAAAGAAAGGTTAGCAGCGGAGAAGGAAATCAAAGAAAGAAAACTTGCAATAGAAAAGGAAAGACTGGCAGCGAAAGATATCGAATTGCCATAGAAAAAGAAAGGCTTGCATTTGAGAAGGAAAAACTAGCGGCAGAAGTAATAATGAAGGACAAAGAAAATGAAGGGAATGTAAAGGTAAAAATTATGGAGAAAGACTGGGAAGCCGAGATTGCGCAGGCAAAATTGCAAGCAAAAGCAGGAGATTCTATTAAACTATACCAGGGTCTCATCAGGAACTTTACACAAGGGGACTCCATATCCGCATGGATAACTAATTTCGAGGTGTTAGTGAAGTTCTACTAATTTCCGACCGACGACTGGCCGATTTTATTTCACCGTCGCCTCGCATTGATGCCTTTGAAAGTTGTGGGGTTGATACCTGAGAATTTACGGACCAACTATACATACATTCGAGATCGTGTCTTGGCACATTTCTCTTTAGATGAAGCTAGTTTAAGAACGAAGTTTAAGACACTCACGCCTAAGGCAAACCAGACGTTTCTGGACTACGTTTCTGAAACATCATCCCTCTTCGAAAAATGGTTGAAAGCAGCAGATATGAGTTCCGATTTTGAGAAGCTACGTGATCTCATGATCAGAGATAAATTACTGTCATCGGTTCCTGAATCGATGTCTACATTTCTGGTGGAGAATAAGTGTAAATCAGTCCTAGATGTGGAGTCAATGGGAGAGACATTCTATAACGCACATCGTGAGATATTTGCTGATGGAGCTCAACCAGAGTTGGTTACAAGGGCCAGTGCTATAGTTTATAATCAGCGATATCAAGGTAAGGCAAATAGATTCTCACAAAATAGCCAACAGCGTAGAGGCAGAGGGCCATATCACAACACACATAGGGAATCAGACAAGCCGAGAAAGGGGTATTTCACGCAGTGCCCACATCGTAAACTTCAGCATGGCAGTCTTGAGATGTGTGACAGGAATCCGTCATACGATTCTTATCTTAAAAACCTCACTTCTAAGAGAATCAAAAAGTATGATTCTTACAAAAATAGTGTTAAATGCTCCACGTGTCTGGCGTACGGCCACATCTCACAATTTTGTAAGATGAGGAAGGAAACTAGTGCAGCATACATTTTCACTAGTAGCGACTCAGATGATGTAGAAGACGCTCATACAGCCATAGTAGAAACATGTCCTAATGATATACCAAATAAGGTATGTAAAGAATTCTATCAAGACGGTAGCCTGATATGCGGCCACAATATACATGAAGCAAACGCAGTTTACACCCAGAAAGGCACTCTTAATATCCACCAAGCATGGGTCAATGGATCGCCAACAACTTGCATTAGAGACACGGGCGCATCCGTTGCAGGGGTTTACCACAAACTGGTAAATAAGAGAGACTACACAGGTAAACGTGTTATCTGCAGAACGTTCGGAGGTACTCTAGAAATATTCAAGACCGCATGGGTCTCAATTAGATGCCCCTATCATACGGGGAAAATATGTGCAGCAGTCTTACCAAACCCGTGTGCTAAGTTGACAATTGGGAATATCCCTAATATCATAGATTACACTCAGGAAGTAACGATCGATCCCAGACTTGCCAATGCACTCGCAAGAACCCACATTCAAGAGACATGAGAAGAAGAAAATAGGCAACTAACACATGTTACTTCAAATGATAACAGACAGTCCCCATTGACATGTACAAAGGGCGATATAACACAACAGAGAGATGACATAACTGTACAAAAATGTTTATTCCATAATGTTCATGAAGTACACAAATCCAATCATGAGAAAGTTTATACTTCCCAACTAAACAATTCAATTCCTGATTCTACATCAAGTGTAGGTGAAAAACAAAATCAAACAATCAAACAATCTCTTTTTTTTTTTTTTTTGCACATAAAACCAGCCAATCGAACCAACAGAAACATCACGATAATAAAACAAAAAGTACACCTACTGTTAAAGAACAATATATATACAGTACACAAGACAAGGGCAGTGGAACGTCATAAACATATTTATGTTTCTGATGATGATGCTTATTCAACCACTCCTCACATATATTGCTTGCGCCATTACGTACATTTACACACAAGTCACGAAACATACTACACACAGGTACTCGCAAGTCAAGAGATATGTTGCGAACAATTCCTCCCATACCAAGAAATATATTAAAAACATTTACTCGCCAGTCACGAAAGATGTCACAAACATCGGCACACAAACGAATAAATATTATACAAGCTGTTAAGTAAATGGAAAGAACATTACAGAAAACAAGCGACACTTGTCTTTGTTTACTTTGTTTACGGGACCTGTTTCTACTTCAGATATACCAGACTTACCTCATCACAGCATATGCGGTACACATTACATACACAAGTGAAAGTGATAACATTGTTCAAGTCAGCAGAGTTAAAATATAATGATAAAATCATACATTCAGGAAAGAGACACTGTAATTTTCGAAAGAAAGAAAGAAAGAAAGAAAGACAGACAGACAGACAGACAGACAGACAGAAAGAAAGACAGAAAGAAAGACAGAAAGAAAGAATATTAGCAACAAAACTCACAGTTTATTTCACTATTCTTTATTCTGTTCCGTTAATAAGAAGCGACTCGGAAAACAAATCTCAATTCGTTTCTCAAATTCTACCATTTTAAATCTACCAACACAAAGAAGAAAATCTGTCGGGACAAATAAACAAATATTATCTTATATTCGGTAACATAATAGCATTTTCTTTTCACGATATCTCAGGTGCAGATTCATGATGGCAAATTACATCCTGTTCTATACTTTAGCAGGAAACTTTCAGATACTCAAAAGAAAATGCTGTTACTGAACTTGAAGCTTTAGCGCTAATAGAGAGCGATAATAAATGTTCTAAATATCTGCTGGGTAGAAAATGTCTTGTTCTATCTGATAATAAACCTTTACAACTCTTTAAAGATGGTCATCCTTAAAACTCCAGAATACACAGCTGGTCTCTTCCTTTGCAAGACTATGATTTCGATATCTGTCATTTACCGGGTAAAGATAATAACCTTGCAGATCTTCTCAGTAGACTGTATAAATCGATACAGATATCACAAGTTATGTCATTGTCTTCGTGCATACATGTATACAGCAGGCCGAATATTTATTTCATTTTTAGGCACCCATATGGAACATATCAAAATACACAAACAGTACAACATATGTTAGTTATATATTGATTAATGTCAGATATGTACATAAATTTCCGATCTGCTTACTTGCCAGGTTATATTCGGACAAATCGTGTAGTGGTTTTACGACATTGCAGAGCGGACATTGATAACTTCATTCAGACAGTGTGTATCCGATGTTATTCTGAGGAACCCGGGTGGTGCAATTGAACTGTGGCAACGTGACATTACTCTGAAGATTGTCAGACTGTGGTTAATTTCGAGTCGAAAGCGAACTACGTGGAGTCGAGACGGAGCGACACCAGCAGACAAATGCTATTGTTAATTAAGTATATTTAATAGTTGAAAGAATGTACATCCATCCATATTTCACATCATTGATCTGTTTCACACGTCACATTCATTTCATAAACACGTAAATGCACATTTGACGTCATAATTCAGTCATTCATTCATGAGAGCGTCATGTCGAACATATATTTAAAATACCATTCATGTGTTTATTTTATGTCATAATTCAAACACTTATATTATTCATCGGGAATTGTACGTCATGATTCACTCATCTCAACGTCGATGAGAGAGTCATGTCAATCATATAGTTCACATATATTTTAACATATCATGCATTCTCATTCAGATATCATGGTAAGAATGTGAATATAAATGTATTTTAATTTCAGTGCTGAATACAGTCAAGCGATACATACATGTTTCAGTTCAGTCCTACATATACGAAGAACAGTACAGACTAGACATATATATATACAAAGTCTGAATAGCATGACTGAATGAAAGGATTCTAAATTGTTATAATATGATTTTTATTTTTTTAAGGTTAAATTAATTGTTATAATTATTGAATTGCTATTTCACGAATTACTTTATGATTATTTCAGATTATGATTATCGGTGGAGTTTTCCTGGTACGCCATTAGTAAACCTATTACGTGTTATTGGATTGGCAAACTACAGAGACCGAATAACAATATAATCAACCACCGTAAACTAGGCTACAATTATTGTCGCGTCACATATTGATTATACATTGAATTGTTTACTGTATAAGTTGAGTATATGTAGAGCTGCATAGATAAATATAAGCCAATTATGAACAACTAGCAGTCACACCCAATAGAAGGAAATATAAAGCTCACAAAGATTCTTACAATTCGACAGCTACAATGGCAAAAGACCTCACCAGGAAATATAACGAGAGTCACGCGGTAGCCGATAATGACAACATGGCAAAGAAAGAATAGTCATATAGTACATGTTAAATACCAAAACTAATACAGAGGGAATGGTACCAGTTAATCACACACCTCCCCTCAATTGGTTTTATCGCTGTGTTTGGGGATGCTTGTCAATTTTCGGCAAACGAGGGACTAATACTATGGTTATAGGTTAGTTAGCGCAGCCCTACCATAGGCTGCTGCTACACGACGTCTACCGGTGGTGTATACTGGAGTGCTTGATCGTAATATAATAAGAAAAAATTTTTAATGAGATTTTGTGTGTGATTGATAGGAGACCATACCATCATATTAGCACAGTAGTAGAAATAGACATATGAATCATGGATTCTGAACTGCTACTTGTCAGGTTATATAAGCAGACTACAGTGTAAAATGCTTACACCATTTTCAAAGGGGAGGGGGCATACTGCCAAGTAGCAGAGCAGACGAAATGACGTCAAATTGTGTTGGTGAGAAAATCGCTAACCAACTTTTACGAGAAACCAACGATATGACGAAAAAAGGAGAAAACGTCACAGAAGTAGTCAACAACAACAAAGAGTCAGATCTTGGGATTGACAGAGGAGTCAGCAATATTCGATTCACATAAATAAGATACATTATAAACTGGCACAACATCCCAAGGATGGATAATAAATATTAAATGGAAGGGCGAGATTATTCAGGTATGATTTGCATAAGCCCGAAATCGACGGACAGATCCAACCGTATCAGAATGCGACTTAGAAAGTCAGGACAAGGTGACGCAGAAGCCGATTGGTGAAGGACAGAAGGACCGGGACATTATAGTTGCAAGTATCTAACATATTCAAGTGTATATTATTATTAAGTAATATTTCACTACCGTCCCGCCTGGCCATAAAAGGCACGGTATCATCAAATTATAATTTACCATTAATATTATTGAATATGTGACAAGCTTGGACAAAGGCAAATAAAAAGTGCCACAATATGATGAATACCGGCTTCGAGTCATTGATCACTGTTGGTATTATGCTTCTACATTCTGTTGGATTGGTACAACCCTGGACCATTTGAGCAATTTTGATGATGTTTCATTATTTATCTTAACTCACCGTCTCTCAACTAATAAGTCTGATGTCCTTTCCGTCTACTCCTATATCTTGGAGGCACGTAATTAGTCGTTCATGTTGTACTCTATCAAAATCTTTCCTGTCTGTATATATAATAGAGAATCTCTGTCTGTCTGTCTGTCTGTCTGTCTGTCTGTCTGACCCGGCCCGGCTTCACCCAGTCCCTGGTGGGGAGCATCTCATTTAATTCATATAAGTAGTCATATAAGCTCCCGTTCCCGACTATCTGTCTGTCTGTCTATCTGCCTGTCTGTCTATCTGTCTGTCCGACCCGGTCCGACTTCGCCCAGGCCCTGGTGGGGAGCATCTCATTTAATTCGTATAAGTAGTCATATAAGCTTCCGTTCCCGACTGTCTGTCTGTCTGTCTGTCTGTCTGACCCGGCCCGGCTTCACCCATCCCTGAGGGGGAGCATCTCATTTAATTCATATAAGTAGTCATATAAGCTCCCGTTCCCGACTATCTGTCTGTCTGTCTGTCTATCTATCTGACCCGGCGGGGAGCGTGTCATTAAATTCATATAACAAAAAAAAAATTAACTTAAGAATGTCCTTCCACACACCATCCATTATTTTTAATGAAAACTGTTTTTAATCACCTACATGACTGTAGATAACTTTTTTAAACATAAAAAGATGAGTTAGAAAATTTTTCACTATTTAAATAGATGCATTATTTTTATGAAAACTTTGAAATGCCTTAAAGATTATATCATTATTTATTATAACTCATATGCCTGTAAATAACTGTAGACAAAGAGTTTATAACTCTTTGAAAACAATGCAACAATCTATATATAATATATATAGCAATGCTATTAAAAGTTATGCCCCTTGAAATAACTTTTCTTAAGTTAAGTCCCCTCGCTATATATAAATGATTATGTAAATTTAAATATTAAATTTTAGTAAGTAAATATATGATTGTACACTAACAAACTATGACAGTTGGCTGCATGGGAATGAAAAGAATACATGTAGATAATTTCATCTCAATCGAATGGACCGTTATCGAACGCATCAAATACATCCCTACATACATACATACATCGTTTTATATATATATATATAGATTAGGTCCACTGACTTATTAACTCATGTATTTACACATTTACTAACATATTTATTTGCTTACTTATCCATTCATTCATGTACTCAAACAATTAATCACTGACCTACTTATCTGCACAATTCAATCAATCATGTGCCATACCGGAAAGCTTTGGCGGTCATGACTCGCCATTGCACTCGATCACAAGAGTCGTGGTTCAGCTCAGTGTTCCTGTCTCGCCCATGCCATGTGGCCAAGCCATACAGGTATTTCCTTCTCGGTCTTCCTCTTGGTCTGTTCCCTTCGATCTTGCCAGTTGTCACTAAGTTCTCCAATCCATTTCTTCTCATAACATGTCCAAAAAAAATGTGACTGTCTACGTCTAATTTCTCTAATCAATTTACGAGTTTCATTTGTCTCCTGTAGTACTTGGTCATTGGTTTTTCTATCTATCCATGGTATTCTTTGCATTTTCCTCACAAACCACATTTCTGCAGACATCAGATGTTTTTCAGTTTGACTGCACATTGTCTAAGTTTCACATCCATACAAAAGAAGAGGCTCTATGTATCCCCTCAACACTCTTTTTCTCGTTTCAAGTGACATCTTTTTATTGGTCAAAATGTTTTTCATCTTGCTAAAGGCTACTTTCGCCATGGCGATTCTTGTTCTAATCTCTTCAAGGCATCTCCCATCAGATGTTATGACTGTTCCGAGATAATTGTATCTATTCACTTGTTGAAGATATTCCCATTTACTTGTATATTACATTGTGGTACTTCGTTCTTCCTAGTGACGACCATAACCTGTGTCTTTTTACAATTTAATTCTAACCCCAGCTGGTCAGTGTGTACAACAACCGCATCTACTAATTGTTGCAGATCCTGCGCATCGTCTGCAATCAATACTGTATCATCTGCATATCTAATGTTATTGGTGTTTCGTCTCCAGTGCTGATTCCATCTTCTACATTTCTGAAAATATGTTCACTGTACAGGGAAAAAGTTCTGGATACATTACACATCCCTACCTAACACCTCTCTTAATAGGCTGATATTGTCCCACTTCATTATCAATCCTTATGGCAGCTTGTTGTTTCCAATATATGTTTTTTATAAGTCTAATGTCTTTCCCATCAATTTGTAGATCTGCAAGCATATCCACCATGTTGACATGTCTAACTTTATCAAAAGCTTTTGTGTAGTCAATAAAGCAAATATGTATATCCTTGTTACTGCTCAATTATATGCTTCTATTTACTTGCCAAGAGATGACAAATAGCAAAAAGCATGCCGGTTTGATTGTGGCGTCCTGTAAAGGAAATGTAAATAAACTAACATTTTACTCACTTGCTTACTTTTTTCTTTTTTTTTAGCATATTCCTTCACAGGACTTAGCTGTCAACATCAGCATCTTTCAGCTGTATGTTGATCTCTTGGCAAGATTACGCTCAGTAGTTTGCCATTGCTTTCTGAGCGGCCGGCTCACATACCCCGTAAGTTACCGATGCGATTCGAACCACTGCTGATTTGAACCGTCATCACGTTACCGACGAGAGTATACGAGATTACGGAGAAAAGTCATAACCTCTAAGCCACGAAGCCGGCACTTGCTTACTAATTTAGTTATATTTAATTATATACTTATGCTGCCGGTCTCCCTGGCCGAAGAGTTAGCAGCTTTCTTCGTAATCGCGAATACTCTCGTGGTTGACGTGAGCGCACGAGAATTGGAAGCGGTTCGAGTCGCACCAGTGACTTATGAGAGTATGGAGCCGGTCGCTCAGAAAGCCGTGGCGTGCTGATGAGCGTAATCTAGCCTAGGAATCAACATACAGCTGAAAGATGCTGATGTTGACCGCAATATCCTGACACAGGATGGAAACGCGGGAAAAAAAATATACTAATGCATGTTTTCTTAATTAATGATTTTCTTTCTTATTTACTCATTTACTTACTTATTTAGCAACTTGCTTCCTGATTACTTATTAATTTAATTACTAATTCACAATTTTCTTGTGTAGTATTTACTCATGTAGTGGTAGCTCAGGTAGAGGCCAGCTTCAGCACACTCGTCTGCCAGCCCGGGTGCCGTGTGCAAAGTTCTCTTTATTTACCTGCACTTTCGGGTTGATCCATCCTTACATTGGTACCAGAAACTGTTCTGGGACATAAAGGAGGTCGATGTAATATAAACCACCACACCTATCGAGTGCCCATTGTTGTATTAAATGTGGTTCTTGCGTCAAATACTCAGAAAACCCCTTGGGGTAAAGGTTAGACGCTTTCCGGCTGTATTGGTGGTCTTGAATTCGAATCCGCGTCAGGGCGGTTTCGAATTTTTAAAATCGACCTAAGCTCGCAGGTCAACCAGCCTAAATTGGGTACCAGGACATTTTTTTTTTCAATCGCTCTTTTTGAACTTGAGTGTAGTCCACGCTGGACTGATTTTTGCGTGTGGGCTTGCTTCGTCTATTACCAGAGTCCCTCGTCATCAGCGACCCCACTCCAACTTTTGAGATGCTTGTAATTTACTCCCCCAAGTCAAGGACAAGTCAACATTTTAGTCCAGCTGATCGGTATAGGGGTTGAACCCGCCGCCTCATCATCAGCACACCGGAAGTTTCAGATCCGGCGCTCTTATCCATTTAGCCCTGCTGACCTTCGGTACCAGGAAATGTTTTGAGAAGTAAGGGCAACCGGCGAGATACTGACTCTCTGAGAGTTGATTGGTCTGTAGGCAACCGGCGAGATACTGACTCTCTGAGAGTTGATTGGTCTGTAACAATATGGGTTTAGCACCATATACCCAAATCTCCTTGGACGTGTAACAGAGACGTGTAAAAGGGACGTGTTGAAGGGACGTGTAAAAGGGACGTGTAAAAGTGATGTGTAGAAGGGACGTGCAAAAGGGGCATGTAAAAGGGACGTGTAAAAGGAGCATGTAGAAGGGACGTGTAAAAGGGACGTGTAAAAGGGACGTGTAAAAGGGATGTGTAAAAGGGACGTGTAAAAGGGGCATGTAGAAGGGACGTGTAGACGGGACGTGTAAAAGGAACGTGTAATTGTTTTTTTTTAACGAAATACCCAATACTAAAACAAAGTTAGCTGCATATCCTTTATAGGACGTAGCAGTCAACCCCATCAATATTTGGTTGTTCGTGATTCCTGGGCAAGTGTACGTTCAGTAGTTTGCCATTGCTTTCTGAACGTCCGGCACACATACCATTTCATAAAAATCAACGCAAGGCGGTCTGCTGCCAAATCGTCCGCATTTGTGTTTCGAACGCGGTATGCGAGATTACGAACTGCCTCCGTAATCCCTTACCCAATGCGAACCAAGGTTTGAAAAGGGGAATTTTACTTTCTTCACTCACTTAGGTACAAGCTTGTTTATTAATTTTGGGATTTCCCATTTGCTTATATATTTCTTTACTCGCTGATTAACTTATTTACTTTAGCGGTAATGACTTTCGTATTTATAGCCAGGCCCAATTACCTTAACAATCGTCGTGCGCGGCAAAAGGGAAATACCGATAACCTATTCCTTCGTGCACTCAAGCTTACACAAATGTGATGGTTTTCACTCTAAACACACCAACAGCAGGTTTCTGTACGGGAATTGTTTGTTTTGATCTGTTAAATATTTGTATTACTTATCATTTACAATATATTTATATACAAATCATGTCATGTACTTATTTGTTCATTTCCTTACTTGTTTGCTTGCTCATTTGTTTACTTAATTAATTTATATTTGTTTAATTATACTTGTTTACTCATCTACTTAGTTGCTTACTGATTGGTTACTTATTGATTGGTTATTTACTTTGTTACTGATTAAAATACTTACCCTTTTTTCATACTTACTTACTTCATTCATTCATTCAGTAGCATGTCTTTCGCAGAACCTCGCTTCCATAACAACCTTCCGGAAAACTTCTCGATCACAAGCAAGATGTCCCGCGTCCGATACACCCATCTGGAGATCAACCTCCACATCCTGCACCCATCTTCTTTTTGGCCTTTCTCTTCCTCACTTCCCAGGCATATACCCCTCCATTATTGTTCTCTCTAAACTTTCATGACGTTTCAAGTGACCAAAATATTTCAATTTGCTTTGTTTTATCGTCTTTATAGTCAACGTTCTTCAATATTTAGCTCTTGAAGTATGGATGCATTTGTTCTTTTCTTTACCAAAGATATTCTTAGAACCCGTCTATAACATTTGTATTCAAAGGCATTTATGCGCTGTTCAGCTTGTTTAGTAAGTGTCCAGGTCTCACATGCGTATTTTGCAATGTGAAAGATGCATGCTCTTAAAAATCTAAGTTTTGTATTTCTTTCTGTCCCACTCCATAATTGATTCAGTTGTTTTAGTCTTTGAAGGGCAGTTGATAGTAGTCTTTTAAGTTCTTTTATTCATTGGCACCTTTCCGTCTTGACAGACGATAGTTTGGTACATTGTGCTTCAAAAAGGCTTAATAACTACGACCCATGGCGGTGGCGAGTGTGGCTGGTAAGGCCAATTCTTGCTGCAAATGTTTGCCCACAGTAGATGCATGTGAAAACATCGTCATTTCCACCATTGTGCGCCATCTTAGTTCTTTTATTATGTCACCATTTTTGGTTATCAATAACCCAAGATTTTCAAAATTTTCCACAATCTCCAATCTTTCCTCATTAACATATATTTCTTTCTCCATGGCAGTTTTATCTGTATGCATTATCTTTGTTTTTGCTATGTTAAGATATACGTTATGATTTTCACTATTTCTTTGGGTCGAGAATATTAAGTTTTCCATACCATTCTGTGATGTGGATAGCAGTACTGTATCATCGGCATATTGAATCTCTGGTATTTCATGACCACCTATATTTAGGGCATCATAGAGGACCTGCAACATTTAGTAGATGCGGTTGTTGCACACAGTGAACAACTAGGGTTAGAATTGAATTGTATGAAGACACAGATTGACACAATTACCCCGGAATAGTCATAACATCGGGTGGAAGGTGCATTGTAGAGAAAACACAACAATAATAAAACAACCTGTTAATTGCAGTAGGAATAAATAGAATAGGATGCCATTGCATGCACGTGAAACATTGACAATAAGCAGACATGATTTAAAATATTTGAGGAAAATGCACAAAATGCCATGAACTGTTAGAATAATCAATGGGCAAGTCCTACAAGAAGTAAATTAAAGTTGTAAAATGTTTAGAGAAATTAGTCATAGAAATACAAGGTTTTGTGGGCATGTTCAATCAATCAATCAGGTGCCGTCTCCGCAATGAAGGTTGGCTGCAATGGATCTCCAACACTGTCTGTCTCTCGCCTTGACGGTACATTCTGTCAGGCTGATGTTCGTCCATCTCTTGATGTTATTCTCCCACTTGTATCGTTGTCTACCTCTTGCTCGCTTGCTCTCAGCCACTTGTATCGTTGTCTACCTCTTGCTAGCTTGCTGTCACCTTTGCCTTCCAGTATGGTTTTTATAAGAGTATCATGTCTTTTAACGTGGCCAAAATATTTCACTTGTCTCCTCTTTATTTCTTTCATCAACTCTCTCTCTCTCTCTTCATTCCCAGTTTTTCTAGGACCTCTGCATTTTATTGTTTTTGTTTCCATGAAATACGACCAATGTGTATATCCACATCTCCAGGGCTTCTATGCGACTTTCTAGTTGCTTGTTCAATGTCCAGACTTCAGCGCCATAAGCAGCGTTGAATATACCTAGCATTTGACAATTCTCATTTTTAATGCGTTATTAGTCTCTCTAGATGTTAATACTGATTTCTTGCCGTTGAAAGTATTTTTGGCCATTCCTATTCTCTTTTTGATTTCCATTTCACTTCTGCCATCATCTGTTATTATATGTCCAAGATAAGAGAAACTTGTTACTTGTTCTAGTATCTGCCCATTTACTGTGATGTTCATTGATGACCTTTCCTTTTCTCTGCTAATTATCATAGTTTTTGTTTTTTGGATGTTGATATCTAAGCCACTTTCTGCACTGTGCCTGTTTACTTCTTCCACTAGGTCTTGTAACTCTTGCTCATTTTCTCCTAGTAACACGGTATCGTCAGCCTAAGATTGTTTATGATTCTTCCATTGATGTTGAGTCCGGGCATTTCAACTTGTTTAAAACTTCGTTCTGTGTATAGGTTGAAGAGGCTTGGAGACACTACACATCCCTGCTGTACTCCTCTTTTTATCTCTATAGGTGACGAATAGTTATTACCGCATCTAACAGACGCCACTTGTTCCTAGTACAAGTTACTAATGCCAAGTAGCAGAGCAGACGAAATGACGTCAAATAGAGTTGGTGAGAAAATCGCGAACCAACTTCCTTCATCTACCCATGTATGACGATACCAGTCTTTCACTTGAATCCCTCATCTACCCATGTGTGACGATACCAGTCTGTCGCTTGAATCCCTCATCTACCCATGTGTGACGATACTAGTCCGTCGCTTGAATCCCCCATCTGCCCATGTGTGACATGTGACGTCATAGATTGAGAAGAGGACGGTCTAGGATGGCACTGTTGTGCAAAATAGAAAACGTCAATCGTGAAAAAGAGTGTGTAAGAGTCCCGGAAGACATATCGGACTGGCACAAGGCAATAGGTACAATGGGTCGTGAGTGCAGAGAATGAGCAGCAGAGCCGTTATTTATATAGTACTTTATTTATTTACTTACTCTCTTACATATTTCCTTTGTTATGTAGACACAATTTTACTATCTGTTCATGCTTTTCTACTTATTCATTTGCATAGTCACTGGGTCAGTTGACACAATTACCCCGGAATAGTCATAACATCGGGTGGAAGGTGCATTGTAGAGAACAGTACAAGAATCGCTATGGCATAGGCCGCCTTTTGCAAACTAGAAAACACAACAATAATAAAACAACCTGTTAATTGCAGTAGGAATGCGAGTATTGAAGTGATATCTAGAATAAATAGAATAGGATGCCATTGCATGCACGTGAAACATTGACAATAAGCAGACATGATTTAAAATATTTGAGGAAAATGCACAAAATGCCATGAACTGTTAGAATAATCAATGGGCAAGTCCTACAAGAAGTAAATTAAAGTTGTAAAATGTTTAGAGAAATTAGTCATAGAAATACAAGGTTTTGTGGGCATGTTCAATCAATCAATCAGGTGCCGTCTCCGCAATGAAGGTTGGCTGCAATGGATCTCCAACACTGTCTGTCTCTCGCCTTGACGGTACATTCTGTCAGGCTGATGTTCGTCCATCTCTTGATGTTATTCTCCCACTTGTATCGTTGTCTACCTCTTGCTCGCTTGCTCTCAGCCACTTGTATCGTTGTCTACCTCTTGCTAGCTTGCTGTCACCTTTGCCTTCCAGTATGGTTTTTATAAGAGTATCATGTCTTTTAACGTGGCCAAAATATTTCACTTGTCTCCTCTTTATTTCTTTCATCCACTCTCTCTCTCTCTCTCTCTCTCTCTCTCTCTCTCTCTCTCTCTCTTCATTCCCAGTTTTTCTAGGACCTCTGCATTTTATTGTTTTTGTTTCCATGAAATACGACCAATGTGTATATCCACATCTCCAGGGCTTCTATGCGACTTTCTAGTTGCTTTTTCAATGTCCAGACTTCAGCGCCATAAGCAGCGTTGAATATACCTAGCATTTGACAATTCTCATTTTTAATGCGTTATTAGTCTCTCTAGATGTTAATACTGATTTCTTGCCGTTGAAAGTATTTTTGGCCATTCCTATTCTCTTTTTGATTTCCATTTCACTTCTGCCATCATCTGTTATTATATGTCCAAGATAAGAGAAACTTGTTACTTGTTCTAGTATCTGCCCATTTACTGTGATGTTCACTGATGACCTTTCCTTTTCTCTGCTAATTATCATAGTTTTTGTTTTTTGGATGTTGATATCTAAGCCACTTTCTGCACTGTGCCTGTTTACTTCTTCCACTAGGTCTTGTAACTCTTGCTCATTTTCTCCTAGTAACACGGTATCGTCAGCATACCTAAGATTGTTTATGATTCTTCCATTGATGTTGAGTCCGGGCATTTCAACTTGTTTAAAACTTCGTTCTGTGTATAGGTTGAAGAGGCTTGGAGACACTACACATCCCTGCTGTACTCCTCTTTTTATCTCTATAGGTGACGAATAGTTATTACCGCATCTAACAGACGCCACTTGTTCCTAGTACAAGTTACTAATGCCAAGTAGCAGAGCAGACGAAATGACGTCAAATAGAGTTGGTGAGAAAATCGCGAACCAACTTTTACGAGAAACCAACGATATGACGAAAAAAAGGAGAAAACGTCACAGAAGTAGTCAACAACAACAAAGAGTCAGATTTTGGGATTGAGAGAGTAGGCAGCACGATTCGATTCACATAAATAAGATACATTATAAACTGGCACAACATCCCAAGGATGGATAATAAATATTAAATGGAAGGGCGAGATTATTCAGGTATGATTTGTATAAGCCCGAAAACGACAGACAGATGCAACCGTATCAGAATGCGACTTAGAAAGTCAGGACAAGGTGATGCAGAAGCCGATTAGTGAAGGACAGAAGGACCGGGACATTATAGTTGCAAGTATCTAACATATTCAACTGTATATTATTATATAGTAATATTTCACTACCGTCCAGCCTGGCCATAAAAGGCACGGTATCAACAAATTGTAATTTATCATTAATATTATTGAATATGTGACAAGCTTGGACATAGGCAAATAAATAGTGCCTAAACATGATGAATACCGGCTTCGAGTCATTGATCACTGTTGGTATTATGCTTCTACATTCTGTTGGATTGGTACAACCCTGGACCATTTGAGAAATTTTGATGATGTTTCATTATTTATTTTAAATTACCGTCTGGCAGAACATGGGGAGCTCTAGGAAACAGAAGCATGAAAACCTGAATTTCAAACCTGAAAAGCCAACGCCAGTAAGCCTCTTTATTACTTTGTTATTACGTAAGCACATCAATTCAGCCCAAGAAATATATCGTATAATATGTGTTAGCAGTCACTTAACAGCCAGCTGTCGTCATTTACTATTTCAAATTCTTTATACAACACCGTTTCACTTCGCCACGTTATATACACCGGACATACATACTAGATGGAGTTGTCAACGAAGGAATATCGATACGGATCCGGACAAGCACATTAGTAACATTATAGTTTGGACATCTATGAACTTTTTCATACATCATGGATTGTTTGTATCGAATGGATGGCTATACCAACACGACATTGTTACGATGTTTATCTACCAACGGCACCAACACCTGTTAAGAGCGTCGTTACCAGCTACACGATATTCAAACAACAGGCCAGTTGAACTGTTCGTGTTATTTTGATGTTCTGTTTGGGTGTTTAAGTTAAAGTTCGATATTTTTTTTCCATGGCCAATTCGTTGGCGTCGTAGTCGTGTGGGCCACTGGTTGGGCTATCCTTACGCCAGATAATTAGAGTTGTCGGGCGCAGAGATACATTCTGTACTGATACCGGTCAGTTTGTTCAAATAAGTTTTGGCGACCTCGCGGGTGTTTAGTACTTGTGTTGTTTGGTAGTAGTCTTTATTTGTTCGTAGCTATCAGTTCTCCGTGTTTCTTTCACATATAAATAGATATGTTCGTCAGCGTGGTATTTTGTTTACCTCTCCTGTAACAGTTTATGTGTGTTGTGGCGTGACATTCTTTGATACAGAAATATGTTTATTACCAGTTTTGTCTGGACTGTATCTATTCTAACGGGTCAAGGCAATATATATCTCCGCTAAAGCTTGTTGCATTGTTCTGAAATTCGGTTTTATAGCATTGTTGATTGTGTTGGCATTTCATTCTAATTTTATACTGTTGACGCTTTTACTTTCGATCTTTCAAACGATTTCGCATTGCATAGTTATATTATATTTCAGTTGTGTAATTTACAGAATATTTTGATAACATGTCTACATTACAAGAGTTTATGGACATGGGTGAAAAGTCCGGATTTACCGGCCAGGAACTCAGAGCGTGGGCTAAACAAGAATTTAAAGGTGTTCAAGCATAACAGCTAGAGGAGAGAGCAGCTGCTAAGGCAGCTAAGAAAGAAGCTAGAGAACTGCAGATAACGTTGGGAAAAAGAAAAGTTAGCAGCGGAGAAGGAAATCAAAGAAAGAAATCTTGCAATAGAAAAGGAAAGACTGGCAGCGAAAGATATCGAATTGCCATAGAAAAAGAAAGGCTTGCATTTGAGAAGGAAAAACTAGCGGCAGAAGTAATAATGAAGGACAAGGAAAATGAAGGGAATGTAAAGGTAAAAATTATGGAGAAAGACTGGGAAGCCGAGATTGCGCAGGCAAAATTGCAAGCAAAATCAGGAGATTCTATTAAACGATACCAGGGTCTCATCAGGAACTTTACACAAGGGGACTCCATATCCGCATGGATAACTAATTTCGAGGTGTTAGTGAAGTTCTACTAAATTCCGACCGACGACTGGCCGATTTTATTTCACCGTCGCCTCGATTGGATGCCTTTGAAAGTTGTGGGTTGATACCTGAGAATTTACGGACCAACTATACATACATTCGAGATCGTGTCTTGGCTCATTTCTCATTAGATGAAGCTGGTTTGAGAACAAAGTTTAAGACCCTCACACCTAAGGCAAACCAGACGTTTCTGGACTACGGTTCTGAAACATCATCCCTCTTCGACAAATGGTTGAATGCGGCAGATGTGAGTTCCGATTTTGAGAAGTTACGTGATCTCATGCTCAGAGATAAATTACTGTCATCGGTTCCTGAATCGATGTCTACATTTCTGGTGGAGAATAAGTGTAAATCAGTCCAAAGATGGAGTCAAGGGGAGAGGCATTCTATAACGCACATCGTGAGATATTTGCTGATGGAGCTCAACCAGAGTTAGTTACAGGGGCCAGTGCTAGAGTTCATAATCAGCGATATCAAGGTAAGGCAAATAGATTCTCACAATATAGCCAACAGCATAGAGGCAGAGGGCCATATCACAACACACATAGGGAATCAGACAAGCCGAGAAAGGGGTATTTCACGCAGTGCCCACATTGTAAACTTCAGCATGGCAGTCTTGAGATGTGTGACAGGAATCCGTCATACGATTCTTATCTTAAAAACCTCACTTCTAAGAGGATCAGTAAGTATGATTCTTACAAAAATAGTGTTAAATGCTTCGCTTGTAGGGCGTACGGCCACACCTCAACATTTTGTAAGATGAGGAAGGAAACTAGTGCAGCATACATTTTCACTAGTAGCGACTCAGATGATGCAGAAGACGCTCATACAGCCATAGTAGAAACATGTCCTAATGATAGACCAAATAAGGTATGTAAAGAAGTCTATCAAGACGGTAGCCTGATATGCGGCCACAATATACATGAAGCAAACGCAGTTTACACCCAGAAAGGCACTCTTAATATCCACCAAGCATGGGTCAATGGATCGCCAACAACTTGCATTAGAGACACGGCGCATCCGTTGCAGGGGTTTACCACAAACTGGTAAATAAGAGAGACTACACAGGTAAACGTGTTATCTGCAGAACGTTCGGAGGTACTCTAGAAATATTCAAGACCGCATGGGTCTCAATTAGATGCCCCTATCATACGGGGAAAATATGTGCAGCAGTCTTACCAAACCCGTGTGCTAAGTTGACAATTGGGAATATCCCTAATATCATAGATTACACTCAGGAAGTAACGATCGATCCCAGACTTGCCAATGCACTCGCAAGAACCCAAATTCAAGAGACATGAGAAGAAGAAAATAGGCAACTAACACATGTTACTTCAAATGATAACAGACAGTCCCCATTGACATGTACAAAGGGCGATATAACACAACAGAGAGATGACATAACTGTACAAAAATGTTTATTCCATAATGTTCATGAAGTACACAAATCCAATCATGAGAAAGTTTATACTTCTCAACTAAACAAGTCAATTCCTGATTCTACATCAAGTGTAGGTGAAAAACAAAATCAAACAATCAAACAATCTCTTTTTTTTTTTTTTTGCAAATAAAACCAGCCAATCGAACCAACAGAAACCACACGTTAATAGAACAAAAAGTACACCTAATGATAACAAACAACATATACAGTCCACAAAACAATGGAAGTGGAACTCATAACCATATTTCTTTTTCATATGATGATGCTCATTCAACCACTCCTCATCCGTTATGATTATGCCGTTACAAACATATAATCACGGACAAAGAAATATATTGCTTGCGCCATTATAAATATAATACGCTCAAGTCAAGAAATACATTCCAAACATTTACTCGCCAGTCACGAAAGATGTCACAAACATCGGCACACAAATCAATACAAATTATACTAGCTGGTTAAGTAAATGGAAAGAACATTACAGAAAACAAGCGACACTTGTCTGTGCTTACCTTGTTTACCTTACTTGTTTTTACTTCAGATATAACAGACTTACCTCATCACAGTATATGTGGTACACATTATATACACAAGTGATAGTAATAACATTGTTCAATGTCAGCAAAGTTAAAATATAAAGATAAAATCATACATTCAGGACACCGGAAATTCCGAAAGAAAGAAAGAAAGAAAAAAGAAAGAATAAAAGGAAGAATAAAAAGAAAGAAGGAAAGAAGGAAAAAAAGAGAGAAAGAAAGACACGAAGGTGGAAAGGAATAATATTAACAACAAAACTCACAGTTTAGTTCACTATTCTTTATTCTGTTCCGTTAATAAGAAGCGACTCGGAAAACAAATCTCAATTCGGTTCTCAACATTCTACAATTTTAAATCTACCAACACAAAGAAGTAAATCTGTCGTGACAAATAAACAAATATTATCTTATATTTCGCTAACATAATAGCATTTTCTTCTCATGCTACCTCAGCGATTCTCTTGCAGATTCATGATGGAAAATTACATCCTGTTCTGTACTTTAGCAGGAAACATTCAGATACTCAAAAGAAATATGCTGTTACTGAACTTGAAGCTTTAGCGCTAATAGAGAGCGTTAATAAATTTTCTAAATATCTGCTTGGTAGAAAATTTCTTGTTCTATCTGATAATAAGCCTTTACAAGCCATTAAAGATGGCCATCCTAAAAACTCTAGAATACACAGATGGTCTCTTCTTTTGCAAGACTACGATTTCGATATCTGTCATATTCCAGGTAAAGATAATAACCTTGCGGATCTTCTCAGTAGACTGTAGAAATCGATACAGATATCAAAATTTTTGTCATTGTCTTCGTGCGTACATGTATACAGCAGGCCGAATATTATTTCATTTTTAGGCACCCATATAGAATATGTCAAAATACACAAACAGTACAACATGTGTTAGTTATATATAGATTAATATCAGATATGTACATAATTTTTCCGATCTGCGTACTCGCCAGGTTATATTCGGACATGTCGTGTAGTGGTGTTTCGACATTGCAGAGTGGACATTGATAACTTCATTCAGACAGTGTGAATCCGATGTTATTCTTAGGATCCTGGGTGGTGCAATTGAACTGTGGCAACGTGACATTACTCTAAAGATGATCAGACTGTGGTTAATTTCAAGTTGACCACGAACTACCTAGAGTCGAGACGGAGCGACACCAGCAGACGAATACTATTGTTAATTAAGTATATTTAATAGTTGCAAGAATGTACATCCATCAATATTTCACATCATTGATCTGTTTCACACGTCACATTCATTTCATAAACACATAAATGCAGAATTGACGTCATGATTCAGTCATTCATTCATGAGAGCGTCATGTCGAACATATATTTAAAATATCCATTCATGTGTTTATTTTACGTCATAATTCAAACACTTAAAATATCATTCATCGGGAATTGTACGTCATGATTCACTCATCTCAACGTCGATGAGAGAGTCATGTCAATCATATAGTTCACATATATTTTAACATATCATGCATTTTAATTCAGATATCATGGTAAGAATGTGAATATAAATGTATTTTAATTTCAGTGCTGAATACAGTCAAGCGATACACGTTTCAGTTCAGACCTACATATACGAAGAACAGTACAGACTAGACATAAATATGTATACAAAGTCTGAATAGCATGACTGAATGAAAGGATTCTAAATTGGTTATAATATGATTTTTTTATATTTATTTCAGGTTAAATTAATTGTTATAATTATTGAATTCCTATGTCACGAATTACTTTACGATTATTTAAGATTATGATTATTGGTGGAGTTTTCTTGGTACGCCATTAGTAAACCTATTACGCGTTATTGGATTAGCAAACTACAGAGACCCAATAACAATATAATCAACCACCGTAAACTAGGCTACACTTATTGTCGCGTCACATATTCATTATGCATTGAATTGTTTACTGTATAAGTTGCGTATATGTAGAGCTGCATAGATAAATATAAGAGAGTTATGAACACATAGCTGTCACAGCCAATTGAAGGAAATATAAAGCTCACAATTCGACAACTACAATGGCAACAGACCTCACCAAGCAAATATAACGAGAGCCACACGGTAGCCGATAATGACAACATAACAGAGACAGAATAGTCATATAGTTACATGTTAAATACCAAAACTAATACAGACGGAATGGTACCAGTTAATCACACACGTCCCCTCAATCAGGTTTTATAGCTTTGTTTGGGGATGCTTGTCAATTTTCGGCAAACGAGGGACTAATACTATGGTTATAGGTTAGTTAGCGCAGCCCTACCATAGGCTGCTGCTACACGACGTCTACCGGTGGTGTATACTGGAGTGCGTGATCGTAATATAATAAGAAAATTTTTTTAATGAGATTTTGTGTGTGATTGATAGGAGACCATACCATCATATTAGCACAGTAGTAGATAGAGACATATGACTCATGGATTCTGAACTGCTACTTGTCAGGTTATATAAGCAGACTACAGTGTAAAATGCTTACACCATTTTCAAAGGGGAGGGGGCATACTGCCAAGTAGCAGAGCAGACGAAATGACGTCAAATTGTGTTGGTGAGAAAATCGCAAACCAACTTTTACGAGAAACCAACGATATGACGAAAAAAGGAGAAAATGTGACAGAAGTAGTCAACAACAACAAAGAGTCAGATCTTGCGATTGACAGAAGAGGCAGCACGATTCGATTCGCAGAAATAAGATACATTATAAACTGGCACAATATTACAAGGATGGATAATAAAGATTACATGGAAGGGCGAGATTATTCAGGTATGATTTGGATAAGCCCGAAAGCGACGGACAGATGTTACCGTATCAGAATGCGACTTAGATAGTCAGCACAAGGCGACGCAGAAGCCGATTTGTGCAGGACAGAAGGACAGGGACATTATAATTGCAAGTATATAACATATTCAACTGTATATTATTCATATCTAATATTTTCACTACCGTTCCGCCTGGCCATAACAGGCAAGGTATCAACAAATTGTAATTTATCATTAATATTATTGAATTTATGACAAGCTTGGACATAGGCAAATAAATAATGCCTAAACATGATGAATACAGGCTTCGAGTCACTTTGATCACTGTTGGTATTATGCTTCTACATTCTGTTGGATTGGTACAACCCTGGACCATTTGAGCAATTTTGATGATGTTTCATTATTTATCTTAACTCACCGTCTGGCAACTAATAAGTCTGATGTCCTTTCCGTCTACTCCTATATCTTGGAGGCACGTAATTAGTCGTTCATGTTGTACTCTATCAAAATCTTTCTTGTCTATATATATAATAGAGAATCTCTGTCTGTCTGTCTGTCTGTCTGTCTGACCCGGCCCGGCTTCACCCAGTCCCTGGTGGGGAGCATCTCATTTAATTCATATAAGTAGTCATATAAGCTCAAGTTCCCGACTATCTGTCTGTCTGTCTATCTGCCTGTCTGTCTATCTGTCTGTCCGACCCGGTCCGACTTCGCCCAGGCCCTGATGGGGAGCATCTCATTTAATTCGTATAAGTAGTCATATAAGCTTCTGTTCCCGACTGTCTGTCTGTCTGTCTGTCTGTCTGTCTGACCCGGCCTGGCTTCACCCATCCCTGAGGGGGAGCATCTCATTTAATTCATATAAGTAGTCATATAAGCTCCCGTTCCCGACTATCTGTCTGTCTGTCTATCTATCTGACCCGGCGCGGCTTCGCCCAGCTCCTGGCGGGGAGCGTCTCATTAAATTCATATAACAAAAAAAAATTAACTTAAGAATGTCCTTCCACACACCATCCATTATTTTTAATGAAAACTGTTTTTAATCACCTACATGACTGTAGATAACTTCTTTAAACATAAAAAGATGAGTTAGAAAATTTTTCACTATTTAAATAGATGCATTATTTTTATGAAAACTTTGAAAATGCCTTAAAGATTATATCATTATTTATTATAACTCATATGCCTGTAAATAACTGTAGACAAAGAGTTTATAAATCTTTGAAAACAATGCAACAATCTATATATAAAATATATAGCAATGCTATTAAAAGTTATGCCCCTTGAAATAACTTTTCTTAAGTTAAGTCCCCTCGCTATATATAAATGATAATGTAAATTTAAATATTAAATTTTAGTAAGTAAATATCTGATTGTACACTAACAATCTATGACAGTTGGCTGCACGGGAATGAAAAGAATACATGTAGATAATTTCATCTCAATCGAATGGACCGTTATCGAACGCATCAAATACATCCCTACATACATACATACATCGTTTTTTATATATATATAGATTAGGTCCACTGACTTATTAACTCATGTATTTACACATTTACTAACATATTTATTTGCTTACTTATCCATTCATTCATGTACTCAAACAATTAATCACTGACCTACTTATCTGCACAATTCAATCAATCATGTGCCATACCGGAAAGCTTGGGCGGTCATGACTCGCCATTTCACTCGATCACCAGAGTCGTGGATCAGCTCAGTGTTCCTGTCTCGCCCATGCCATGTGGCCAAGCCATACAGGTATTTTATTCTCGGTCTTCCTCTTGGTCTGTTCCCTTCGATCTTGCCAGTTGTCACTAAGTTCTCCAATCCATTTCTTCTCATAACATGTCCAAAATAATTGTGACTGTCTACGTCTAATTTCTCTAATCAATTTACGAGTTTCATTTGTCTCCTGTAGTACTTGGTCATTGGTTTTTCTATCTATCCATGGTATTCTTTGCATTTTCCTCACAAACCACATTTCTGCAGACATCAGATGTTTTTCAGTTTGACTGCACATTGTCTAAGTTTCACATCCATACAAAAGAAGAGGCTCTATGTATCCCCTCAACACTCTTTTTCTCGTTTCAAGTGACATCTTTTTATTGGTCAAAATGTTTTTCATCTTGCTAAAGGCTACTTTCGCCATGGCGATTCTTGTTCTAATCTCTTCAAGGCATCTCCCATCAGATGTTATGACTGTTCCAAGATAATTGTATCGATTCACTTGTTGAAGAATATTCCCATTTACTTGTATATTACATTGTGGTACTTCGTTCTTCCTAGTGACGACCATAACCTGTGTCTTTTTACAATTTAATTCTAACCCCAGCTGGTCAGTGTGTACAACAACCGCATCTACTAATTGTTGCAGATCCTGCGCATCGTCTGCAATCAATACTGTATCATCTGCATATCTAATGTTATTGGTGTTTCGTCTCCAGTGCTGATTCCATCTTCTACATTTCTGAAAATATGTTCACTGTACAGGGAAAAAGTTCTGGATACATTACACATCCCTGCCTAACACCTCTCTTAATAGGCTGATATTGTCCCACTTCATTATCAATCCTTATGGCAGCTTGTTGTTTCCAATATATGTTTTTTATAAGTCTAATGTCTTTCCCATCAATTTGTAGATCTGCAAGCATATCCACCATGCTGACATGTCTAACTTTATCAAAAGCTTTTGTGTAGTCAATAAAGCAAAGATGTATATCCTTGTTACTGCTCAATTATATGCTTCTATTTACTTGCCAAGAGATGACAAATAGCAAATAGCATGCCGGTTTGATTGTGGCGTCCTGTAAAGGAAATGTAAATAAACTAACATTTTACTCACTTGCTTACTTTTTTTTTTTTTTAAGCATATTCCTTCACAGGACTTAGCTGTCAACATCAGCATCTTTCAGCTGTATGTTGATCTCTTGGCAAGATTACGCTCAGTAGTTTGCCATTGCTTTCTGAGCGGCCGGCTCACATACCCCGTAAGTTACCGATGCGATTCGAACCACTGCTGATTTGAACCGTCATCACGTTACCGACGAGAGTATACGAGATTACGGAGAAAAGTCATAACCTCTAAGCCACGAAGCCGGCACTTGCTTACTAATTTAGTTATATTTAATTATATACTTATGCTGCCGGTCTCCCTGGCCGAAGAGTTAGCAGCTTTCTTCGTAATCCCGAATACTCTCGTGGTTGACGTGAGCGCACGAGAATTGGAAGCGGTTCGAGTCGCACCAGTGACTTATGAGAGTATGGAGCCGGTCGCTCAGAAAGTCGTGGCGTGCTGATGAGCGTAATCTAGCCTAGGAATCAACATACAGCTGAAAGATGCTGATGTTGACCGCAATATCCTGACACAGGATGGAAACGCGGGAAAAAAAATATACTAATGCATGTTTTCTTAATTAATGATTGTCTTTCTTATTTACTCATTTACTTACTTATTTAGCAACTTGCTTCCTGATTACTTATTAATTTAATTACTAATTCACAATTTTCTTGTGTAGTATTTACTCATGTAGTGGTAGCTCAGGTAGAGGCCAGCTTCAGCACACTCGTCTGCCAGCCCGGGTGCCGTGTGAAAAGTTCTCTTTATTTACCTGCACTTTCGGGTTGATCCATCCTTACATTGGTACCAGAAACTGTTCTGGGACATAAAGGAGGTCGATGTAATATAAACCACCACACCTATCGAGTGCCCATTGTTGTATTAAATGTGGTTCTTGCGTCAAATACTCAGAAAACCCCTTGGGGTAAAGGTTAGACGCTTTCCGGCTGTATTGGTGGTCTTGAATTCGAATCCGCATCAGGGCGGTTTCGAATTTTTAAAATCGACCTAAGCTCGCAGGTCAACCAGCCTAAATTGGGTACCAGGACATTTTTTTTTTTCAATCGCTCTTTTTGAACTTGAGTGTAGTCCACGCTGGACTGATTTTTGCGTGTGGGCTTGCTTCGTCTATTACCAGAGTCCCTCGTCATCAGCGACCCCACTCCAACTTTTGAGATGCTTGTAATTTACTCCCCCAAGTCAAGGACAAGTCAACATTTTAGTCCAGCTGATCGGTATAGGGGTTGAACCCGCCGCCTCATCATCAGCACACCGGAAGTTTCAGATCCGGCGCTCTTATCCATTTAGCCCTGCTGACCTTCGGTACCAGGAAATGTTTTGAGAAGTAAGGGCAACCGGCGAGATACTGACTCTCTGAGAGTTGATTGGTCTGTAGGCAATCGGCGAGATACTGACTCTCTGAGAGTTGATTGGTCTGTAACAATGTGGGTTTAGCACCATATACCCAAATCTCCTTGGACGTGTAACAGAGACGTGTAAATGGGACGTGTTGAAGGGACGTGTAAAAGTGATGTGTAGAAGGGACGTGCAAAAGGGGCATGTAAAAGGGACGTGTAAAAGGAGCATGTAGAAGGGACGTGTAAAAGGGACGTGTAAAAGGGACGTGTAAAAGGGATGTGTAAAAGGGACGTGTAAAAGGGGCATGTAGAAGGGACGTGTAGACGGGACGTGTAAAAGGAACGTGTAATTGTTTTTTTTAACGAAATACCCAATACTAAAACAAAGTTAGCTGCATATCCTTTATAGGACGTAGCAGTCAACCCCATCAATATTTGGTTGTTCGTGATTCCTGGGCAAGTGTACGTTCAGTAGTTTGCCATTGCTTTCTGAACGTCCGGCACACATACCATTTCATAAAAATCAACGCAAGGCGGTCTGCTGCCAAATCGTCCGCATTTGTGTTTCGAACGCGGTATGCGAGATTACGAACTGCCTCCGTAATCCCTTACCCAATGCGAACCAAGGTTTGAAAAGGGGAATTTTACTTTCTTCACTCACTTAGGTACAAGCTTGTTTATTAATTTTGGGATTTCCCATTTGCTTATATATTTCTTTACTTGCTGATTAACTTATTTACTTTAGCGGTAATGACTTTCGTATTTATAGCCAGGCCCAATTACCTTAACAATCGTCGTGCGCGGCAAAAGGGAAATACCGATAACCTATTCCTTCGTGCACTCAAGCTTACACAAATGTGATGGTTTTCACTCTAAACACACCAACAGCAGGTTTCTGTACGGTAATTGTTTGTTTTGATCTGTTAAATATTTGTATTACTTATCATTTACAATATATTTATATACAAATCATGTCATGTACTTATTTGTTCATTTCCTTACTTGTTTGCTTGCTCATTTGTTTACTTAATTAAATTTATATTTGTTTAATTAATACTTGTTTACTCATCTACTTAGTTGCTTACTGATTGGTTACTTATTGATTGGTTATTTACTTTGTTACTGATTAAAATACTTACCCTTTTTTCATACTTACTTACTTCATTCATTCATTCAGTAGCATGTCTTTCGCAGAACCTCGCTTCCATAACAACCTTCCGGAAAACTTCTCGATCACAAGCAAGATGTCCCGCGTCCGATACACCCATCTGGAGATCATCCTCCACATCCTGCACCCATCTTCTTTTTGGCCTTTCTCTTCCTCACTTCCCAGGCATATACCCCTCCATTATTGTTCTCTCTAAACTTTCATGACGTTTCAAGTGACCAAAATATTTCAATTTGCTTTGTTTTATCATCTTTATAGTCAACGTTCTTCAATATTTAGCTCTTGAAGGATGGACGCATTTGTTCTTTTCTTTACCAAAGATATTCTTAGAACCCGTCTATAACATTTGTATTCAAAGGCATTTATGCGCTGTTCAGCCTGTTTAGTAAGTGTCCAGGTCTCACATGCGTATTTTGCAATGTGAAAGATGCATGCTCTTAAAAATCTAAGTTTTGTATTTCTTTCTGTCCCACTCCATAATTGATTCAGTTGTTTTAGTCTTTGAAGGGCAGTTGATAGTAGTCTTTTAAGTTCTTTTATTCATTGGCACCTTTCCGTCTTGACAGACGATAGTTTGGTACATTGTGCTTCAAAAAGGCTTAATAACTACGACCCATGGCGGTGGCGAGTGTGGCTGGTAAGGCCAATTCTTGCTGCAAATGTTTGCCCACAGTAGATGCATGTGAAAACATCGTCATTTCCACCATTGTGCGCCATCTTAGTTCTTTTATTATGTCACCATTTTTGGTTACCCAAGATTTTCAAAATTTTCCACAATCTCCAATCTTTCCTCATTAACATATATTTCTTTCTCCATGGCAGTTTTATCTGTATGCATTATCTTTGTTTTTGCTATGTTAAGATATACGTTATGATTGTCACTATTTCTTTGGGTCGAGAATATTAAGTTTTCCATACCATTCTGTGATGTGGATAGCAGTACTGTATCATCGGCATATTGAATCTCTGGTATTTCATGACCACCTATATTTAGGGCATCATAGAGGACCTGCAACATTTAGTAGATGCGGTTGTTGCACACAGTGAACAACTAGGGTTAGAATTGAATTGTATGAAGACACAGATTATGGTCGTCACTAGGAAGGAAGAATACCACAATGTAATATACACGTAAATGGGCATATTCTTAAACAAGTGAATCGGTACAGCTATGTCCAAGTTTCACATCCATACAAAAGAACAGGATCTATGTATCCCCTAACACTCTTTTTCTTGTTTCAGTTGACATCTTTTTATTGGACAGAATGTTTTTCATCTTGCTAAAGGCTACATTCGTAATGGCGATTCTTGTTCTAATCTCTTCAAGGCATCTCCCATCAGATGTTATGACTGTTCCGAGATAATTGTACCGATTCACTTGTTGAAGAATATTCCCATTTACTTGTATATTACATTGTGGTACTTCGTTCTTCCTAGTGACGACCATAACCTGTGTCTTTTTACAATTTAATTCTAAATCCAGTTGCTCACTGTGTACAACAACCACATCTACTAATTGTTGCAGATCCTGCGCATTGTCTGCAAACAATACTGTATCATCTGCATATCTAATGTTATTGATGTTTCGTCCTCCAATGCTGACTCCATTTATATCTTCTACATACTAATTAAAATACGTATTTACTTAGTTGCATGTTGAATGAATTAATTATTTACTTAGTTACTTACTGATTAAAATACTTTCTGTGTTATATACTTACTTACTTAGATTCCTGAGAAGAATATTCAATGTGTCAAGAAGAGATAAGATCAGAAATGAAGAAATCAGGACTAAAGTGGGTGTTGTATCTGCACTAGGTTTTATTAGAAGGCAGCAAGTCAAATGGTTTTGGCCATGCAAGTAGGTTACCAACTAACAGTATACCACAATAAGCAATGATGTACAAACCAGAGGGAAGCAGCGGAATAGGCCAACCACGTAAACAATGGACGCTGGGAATAGCAGAGTCAATGGGAATATCGATACATGAAGCCCACAAGCGGGCACTCTCCCGCTGTTTATTCTTCACCTCGACACCGCAAGGTACAAGAGGAACATGATGATGAGATGATGAGATGATGATGACTTAGTTACTGATTGAAATAGTTATTTATCTAGTTACCTGCTGATCAATACATCTATTACTTAGTATATAACTGTTTTACAAAAGTTATTTAGCTACGTACATACTCATTGATTTAATTACTTAGTTACTTACACACGTATTTACTTGCAAAATTACATATTTACTTAGTTACGTGTTTTAGTAATCTTTTATTACTTTAGTGTTGTCCCTGGAGTGAGGGGAATCAACACCCACATTTTAATTAACCCAATATTATTGTCTTAGAGAAACCACCAGAATCCGTCCACAAAACTCCTTCAGTCTGTAGACACCTCTTTCTTACTCTCACTCACCCCTGGATCATGCCCCCTCTCATTCTTCCCCAACACAACATACTCAACAACTCTAGCTTTAACAAAAAATACAAAATATGTATGTTTGTGAGAAGTGTGTGTGTGTCATGTGTAGAATGTGTGTCGAATATTCTAAGGTGTATGTAGAATCAGACCAGTGAATCAGCAACAAAGTTAGTTACATCACTGTGCTGAGCACAAAACAGCACCATGTATTCCGGACAGAAAACTTCACCCAGATGATGTTTTTCCGGCCACGTGACGACTTTCTCCGATAACTGTCGAACAATCAGGACGCTGGTCATCAATGATCGACAATGTCCAATCTTGGTCTTCACTCTAGCACACACTATGAATTTACTCTGTTCAATAATGTTCGTTGATCAGAGAATCTTTCAAAATATCTTAAATGTCACCTGGGAAAATCTAAATGTTCATAAGTCACTGGTTATAAGATTTTCCCCATATTAAACAAACAACCTATTAATGTTCCAGGTAGTTATGTATATTGGTATATGTGTTACGTATAGTGTTCTGAATCTTCGGTGATGTAGCATATCACTCAAGAAAAAAAATCACACATATGTTCATCAAGTCCTGCTCAGCAGAAGCCAGGTTTCTGCAGACCAACTAGGTTATGAGCCCCGTGTACAAGCCTCTCAGTAACCTCTGTCTTCAATCCGTGAGCCATCACTTTCTTTAACTTTGATACTAACTTCTTGGTAGTATATCGTAGCATCATCAAGTGGAACCTGTTGAATATAGAACACCCTGGTGAGAGCAACTCAATTCTGACCTTAATTAGGTGAGTGTAGGCCGATAGCAGCACTCAGATCTATAACAGAGAACCGAACTCTGTCATACGGCCAAATAGCTCATCACATTGGTCTGAGACATGGTGAGACAAGGAAAGATTAAAGGAAACGGGTAGAAACCCAGCAGATGCCCTACTGGAAGATCCTACCATTTCACATTCCCTTCATCCCTCCCAACCATCCTCAATCTCTCTAATTATTATCCCACTACCTTGTCCTTAACTCCCTGAGTTAAATGATATATCACACAAGCTAGTTAAAGCCACACAATAGGCTACTAGTGCCGACGCTCCTATAATACTTTCTATCACCGCACTTATAGAACATTCTATCACCGCACCTATAATACATTCTATCACCGCACAGTACTGTACTCTATTCCTAATCATACTCTAAGTTAGATATGATTAATAGAATACCATATGGCTATTCCGGTTGAAGATTGAGACTATGCAATCACAGACTGGATCTATGTCCGCCGATAAATATCAACACTTTGACACTATAGTCTCTTTCTATAACACAACTCGGAATACTGCGCCGATCCTTAGCACTTCATACTTTTGGTCGACTAACTCGAACTTGTTTACCGCAACTGGTTTTAATTCGGGGCGTGAGTGACGTCACCAAAAAGTCTAGACGCTAATCAGTCCAGAATCTGGTTTTCTCCCCTGTTTTAGACTGACTGGAATCAATCCGCCGTCTAGTTTGCTTTCATCTGGGAATCTTTTGTCTCGTACAACAAAGGTCCCGTCTGCCGGTGAATCAGGGGATTTTTCCCCACATCACAGAATCCATCCGACGTCTGTCCAGACATTCCGTCTACGACTTCAAAGGCTGACTACCGCCTTGCAGACGGATGGCGCTATTGTCCCGTCTCGAGCAACAACTTGTTAACAAAATGCCGACTGTGTGTAGACATTTGACGCGACGTATTTTGTTCCACAGTCCCCTACTCATCAAAGGATTGCCTGTTTTTGTAGACGAATGTCGGGTCTTTTTGCCATCGATCGAAATATCAAGTTTTTCCGTGACATTACGTACTTACTTAATTATTTATTTACTGACTTACTTACTGATAGAAATACATACTTACGTAGTCACTTACTCATTGAAATACCTACTTAGTCACTTACTCATTATTATTCTGGACTTCGGGTCACGAACATGGAGGATAGGTTTTGAAACGGTTAAGGCATCTTGAGTGTTTATACTCGTGATTACTGTTTGCATTCGCATTTTCCTCATGTTGGACTGGAAGTGTATGGTTCCGTCGCCCTGCTACTGAGTTGAGTGTGGGCGCAACACTGTGAACTGTGAATTTCGTGTGAAATACTTTTACATCTGCCCGAGGTTGTTTGGAGCGTGAACTGCATGTTCGGAGCAATGTCTGCTGGCTGTGTTGCAATTTTGACCGGTTTTTGGCTTATGCAGACATGTGTGGCTGCTGGTCTTCTAGCGACTGTCGCTTCCATCGACGATGAACTTTATTTTCGTGGAGGACTTTTGTGTTGGCATTCTGGCGACGGCATTATGTATAGTGAAATGTTTTTACATCTGTCCCAGGTTGTTTGTGGCGTGAACTGAGAACTGCGTGTTCGGAATAATGGCGTAGGTGGCCCAGGATTGCCACTTTTCTTTCACAGAAAACATATAGAAACGGAATAAACAACATCTGGAAATATCTAGACTGCGTAGGTGTAACATCTAGAAAAACATCCGGATGGCCAAATAACTGCCGCTTCCATCAAAGATGAACTATATGTTTCGTGGAGGTCTTTTGTGTTGACATTCTGGCGGCTGCATTATGCACAGGGAACTCTTTTACTATCTCTGTCGAGGATAATTGTGGCATGAACTGCATGTTTGGGAAAAATGGTCTAGCTGGCTTTGTCGCAAAACGGACTGGTTTTGCCTTGTGCAGTAATGTGTGGCTGCTGGTTTTCTAGGGACTGCTGCTTCCATTGAAGATGAACTGTATTTTTCGTGGAGAACTTTTGTGTTGACATTCTGGCGGCGGCATTATGCACAGTGTACCTGTGCGGGCTGTTGGTTGCGAGACTTCTGTCTCTTCCACTTTTCGCATGGGGCAGTGAGGAGCATTTTGTGTGATATTCGCTGACACAGGAACGGCTCATAGCGGGGAATGATCCGTTGCTGTGAAGTTGGAACTGCAAACTAACTAACTATTGCTCATTATTATACATACTTCCTCATTTAACTACTTACTTAACTACCATAAGCTTATCTTAAGTCTTTGCCTTGACTAAGGAGCAATAGGGTAAATTCAAAGCACCTCATATTTGCACTGAACTTATGAAGCATGCATTTGTTTATATTGTGAACAAGATAACATATCATATTAACATGGACTGCTGTTCCTAGCATTTGTCAGAGCATTGGAGAAGTCCCGAGGCCAGGGATGTGATAAAATGCATCGTTTTACAGAGGAAACTATCTATATAAATACACGGGGAAATGGAACCAGTATTTTATAACTGCCATTAGATGTCTCTCAGCTTTTAAGCCCACAAATTGTATCAGTTGATACAATATATTTAAGTTTTCTTCTTCTCATAAATATTGTTTCAATGTTTACTGCGTACATAACTGCAATAATTATGACGTTCCAGCGCATCGTTCATAAACTATCTCCTCTATCAGGACGTTTGAAAAATATGATGCATGTTTTCATACTGTACTTCTAATTTCACATTTTGTGAAGCGTTTTATTTATTCACAAACGTAACCTATTCTTAACCCATAATACTCTATTCAAGAAATTCTCAAATATAAATGCGCATAAGGTTTATTAGCACATTTCACAATATAATGTAATTGAAGGAAACTAAGAATAGTATATTCAAGAATCAGGTGTATATTCAGAAACAAGAAACAGAAATGGAAAGCAAGCTACATTGAAACGAAGAATAGGAATTAAATGGAATAAATTGCCTGTTATAGGACACGATAATGACTGAATTATCACAAGAACTGTGTTTTGCTAAAGAAGCTCAGCACAGACTTTCCAATCCTGTAACTTGAAACTCGACCCGGTCTTGTAATTGCAGAGTGGACATAAACGATCTATCAAAACAGCATTTATATTTCCGGGAAACGCCGGCAAATTTTATCCGGGAGTCGAGCTGTTGAGATGAATCCGGGCGGGCTTAGAAAAATATCACGTCTCTTAAAGAGAGATTTAGAACCGTGTAGAATATTGCTCATAATATTGCCGTAGTCACGTAGAGAAACCCGCATTGTCGGTACGATATCCCGGTACCGCTTACGTTTTAAAATGATTAAAAACATGGCGACAGCAAGGCGTCCTTTCTGGCAACAAAAACATGTTACTGTTTACGACAACTCGGCGACTATTGTATGACGTATGTGTAGCTGCGAGAGTACGAGAGGGCTTCAAATGCAAACTCTAACTTTTTTTTTTTGGGGGGGGGGGGGGGGAGGGAGGGGGGGGGGGTGAATATTTTCTGGCCAACAAAAAGATGTTATTTGCAACGAGAAAAAGAGTGTTGAGGTGCTACATGGAACCTGTGCTTTGGTATGGATGTGAAGCGTGGACAATGCGCAAACAAGCTAAAATACATCTAATGGCTGTGGAAATGTAGTTTCTGAGGAAAATACAAAGAATACCATGGACAGACAGAAAAAAAAACAATGACCAAGTCCTACAAGAAACAAATGAAAATCGTAAACAGATTAGAGAAATTAAACGTAGACAGTCACAATTTTTTGGTCACGTTATGAGAAGAAATAAATTGGAGAACTTGGTGACAATTGGCATGATTGAGGGTTAAAGAACAAGAGGAAGGCAGAGAAGTTAAACACTTGGATGGCTTGACCACGTGGTATAGTTGAGATAAGGATAATGAACTGATCCATGGTTCTGGTGATCGAGTGAGATGGCGAGACATGACCGCCCACTCTTACCGGCATGGCACATGATGACGGTGATGATGATATTCTGAAAAAGTAAGGAACAAATGAAATCATTTCTCGATGAAGTCACCACTGCGTTCAATGCAAGTCCTCCAGCGCTGATAAAATGCTGGGATTCCTGTAGAAAAACTTCTCTGGGGTCACTACTCGGTGTGCCTGACCAGGTCGAGGACAGTCTGTCACAGAAGTCATGCCGTTTTTAAACTTCCAACTCCACTCATACACTTGCTGGACTGACAGACGCAGGTTGATCACTATGGCTTCAGCAAACCTTAACAACCGACTACTCTGTGTGTTGAACAACACACGGAAGGCACTGTCTCTTTCAACCCCTTGATCACTCTCGAGCACATGTCTCGAGACCGATGAAGCAGGACTTCCGGTTTGTCGGCCTGCCTAGGCTACCATCTTCTGTGTGTAGTATCTTGTCCACCCAGTTCGGAATGTGTTCCAACACCCTGACATGTTACTCAGTTTAAAATTACCGTGGTAGACAATCGACATTACTATGCGAATATGTGTATAGTTCAGGCTGAAGGATTTATCTAATTACTTCACTTTACGTTGTGTGATTTCTGCAGCATGTACCTGACGAGATGCAGCAAATATGCCAGGCAATAAATTGTTTGAATACTAATCTTTGACATTTGGCTCAAACCACATAAATACTGTATCAATCCTCAGCAAGTAGCTTAAACTGCAGCGATATTGAAGCAATCCTCGACATTTGGTTCAAATTCCAGCAATAGTATAGCAGTCTTCGGCATTTACTCCACAACTCAACGATTTTGTACCAATCCTCGACATTTGGTTCATCAAGACCTTATCGAGCTCAAATATCCCCTGATTCGGGATTATTATTTCTACATATGATCCTTCAGACTATCAAGTCTCAAAATGTGCATACCAGGAAATATTCTTGACGATGCGGCGATCGGCGTGACACGCTACCACATAATCCATCCAGCGTAGTGTGATTAAGAAATGATGGGCTTAGCTTTATATCCCCATACAGAAACATGTAGTAAGAAAGCTGAACTGTGAGCGTGCATAACAGAAAGAAAGTGTGAGTGAAAGCAAGACATAAATTAAAGACAGGAAAAGACCATAAGAAAGAAAATAAATAATAATAACTGGACATTGGAGTGATGAGTCATCACAAGATATAGCGAACATTTCCCGTAATATCTAGTAAACAAGCCAGGAGACGGGACATTTTTCCACACTGCCCGACACAAGTGACGTCAGACGAAGATTTTCCTTAGCTGTCTGTTGGGAGTTTCTGCGGGAAAAGTAAGACCAGATAAATCTTCTAGATTTCTCAGCTGCCCTGTCACACGGCCAGCCAAACCTCGGAGATTTTACAACGTTTGATGTATTCAACATTTACAGTTATTCCGCGGCCATTTTCCTTGCTCGTGTAGTCTGTATTTGAAATGATTTTAAATCATTATTTTGTGTTTTTGTTTTCTTGGTTGAAAAAGAATGAGCAGGATCAAGACCGTAATTTGTCCATAACATGTAATGTTATTGTGTTCTGGTTTTTCTCAGAAAACTCTAATTTGTTTTTTACCAATACATGTTCTGGCGCCAAATCGGCGCATAAATATGTTGCTTCGTACCAGTTGCTCTCTTAACTTCTTTACCCCGCTACCCGGACTGTTAGCGCATGTCGTTTAACTTATTTGTCTTCTTTTCTTCTTCCTTCTTCCCCTCGTTCTTCTTTTTCTATGCTACTCCTCCGATTAGTTATTCATTTTCTTTCACTAATTCTCTTCCTCCTCCATTTTAACTTATCCTCCCCCTAATCTGCCTTCTTCTTCTTCTTCTTCTTTTTCTTCTTCTTCTTCTTCTTCTTCTTCTTCTTCTTCTTCTTCTTCTTCTTCTTCTTCTTCTTCTTCTTCTTCTTCTTCTTCTTCTTCTTCTTCTTCTTCTTCTTCTTCTTCTTCTTCTTCTTCTTATCTACTACTACACTACAACCACTGTTACCGGTGCCTGGTGCTGTTGCAACTACTACTACTACTACTACTACTACTACTACTACTACTACTACTACTACTACTACTACTACTACTACTACTACTACTACTACTACTACTACTACTACTACTACTACTACTACTGCGACTACTATTTTGATAGTGTCATGTCTTTGTTTACGTATCGAACTTTGAAGTTTTATGTCAATTTCTTTCGTAACCGATTCGCAATTATCACTTGTTGGTGCGCAAACTGAATCAAATTCATGTTTATTTTCTCTGCTCTGGCTCTAAGTGTTTCTGTTATTAGTGCAGAACTAACTGCTCCCACTTTATTAAAGCTTTCTTTGCCTCTTTAGATAGCATTAGCGCTATTCTGACACTGCGAGGGGCTTCCTTCTATTTTTCCCAGAGAACAGCACCTTTTCACCTATGTTCAGAATCTTTCTGCCTGCTCTTTTCAATCGTGATCTTGTTTTGCATAAAACCAGCATGCTAGTGTTAAAACATTTCGTTTACGCAGTCTCTTGTCATGTCCTTCCCATTTCATACACTATTGTAACATGTCAGGTGCCGCCAGTTCTTGAGATTTGTCCAGGTGAAAGGATGTGTGCCTTGTAGATTCCAAACTTCTTTCTCCACTTCTTGAAAAAGAGCTACTTTTCAAATTCGTTGACCGATTTTATTATTTCATTTTTCTTTAGACTTGTTCATGGTTGCCTGGGTTTGACAACTAACATTTTCTATGGCACGGATAAGCCTGTGTCTCGTCAACTCTTTTTACGTACATCTTACTGCATGCTTGGTGCTAAACATTTCTTCCATTATGAGCCCTAGTAACACAGGAGCAACTATTACTGTTACTCTTTCCTTGTCATTGTTGCCTTTGAAGCCTGCAGTGTAAAATACAGACGTTTTCGGGATATTTTGCTTTATATCAGATTGTTTTAGAGAGTGCAGCAATTCCTCCACACATTGTTTCTGTGGTCGCCTTCCTGCTTTGACACCATAGTAATGAAACTGCATTGCCGCAGAGTTGCAGTTTCCCTTCACATTCTTGCTACATGACTAAAACAATTGAACTCTTGTTTCTACGCCTAATTTATTGTTTCCCTACTTCTATTCAGAAACACACCCTATGATGAGCAGTGACTGCGACACCATGACTTCAGCATCAGCACGTATTATAAAGCAGCCCGGCCATTAAAAGTCGATAAAAAAATTTGTTGCTTATCCTTTACAGTACGTCGCGGTCAACCCCAGCATTTGTTGGCTGTTTGTGGTTCCTCGGCAAGTTTAAGTTCAGAAGTTTACCATTGATTTCTGAACGACCAGCTCTCATGCCATTGAATGGAAACCAACGCAAGACTGTCTGTTGCTAAATCGTCCGCAGCTGTGTTTCGAACGTGGTTTGTGGGATTACTAATTGCATCCGTAAACCCTTCGCTACGGAGCCGGTATCGTCGATTCGTTACTACACGTCGATGGATTACTTCATAAACAGAGCACATCAGTTACTGCATACACCAAAAGCCTGGGTTACTTCATAAACAGAGCACATCACTTACTGCATACACCAAACGCCAGGATTACTTCATAAACAGAACACTTGGGTAGCTTAATAAAGAGAACACCTGGGTAATTTCATGCACATGACACCTGAGTAATTTCATACACAGAACACCTAGGTAATTTCATGCAGAGAACACCTGGGTAACTTCATACACAGAACACCTGGATAATTTCATACTCAGAACACCTCGGTAATTTCATACACAGAACATCAGTGTAATTTAATGCACAGAACACCAGGGTAACTTCATAGACAGAACATCTGGGTCACTTCATACACAGAACACCTGGGTAATTTAATGCACAGAACACCGAGATAGTTTCATGCAAAGGACATTCAGATAACTATAAACAGAAAACCTTAGTAACTGCATACATAGGACACAGAAGCAATTTCATATATAGAACACAACATTAACTTTATACAGAGAACACCTGGGGAATGTCATACACGCGGAACACCTGGATAATGTAATACACAGAACATACTGGTAATTTCATACACAACGACACCTTGGTAACTGTTTACACAGAATACACAGGCAATATCATTAACAGAACAACTCGGTGAATCAGAACATTAAGATGATTTCATAAATAGAACATCTAAGTAATTTCATACACAAAATATCTGAGAAATTGCATAGACAGAACACACATGTAACTTCATAAACTTAATATCTTGTAAACATCTTCTTTTCCAGTTGGTACTTTACTTTCTTCATCTGTTCTCCCTTTTTTGTTTACAATACTACCTTAATAGGTGTGTGATTCCTTCTCTTGAAGTGAGGTGTCACGACGAGAAAAAGGGTTATCATTTGCTTGATTTATGCTCGTGGCCTTTGTCTTTTCCCATATGTCTGTGTAGATTCAGTTGTTATGACCTCCCATTCAACTCGTTAGTTTATCTGCCAACTGATTTCTCGGGTGACACAGGAGATCAATGTCATCGGCTGAATCCAGATCTTCGAGATGCTTTGTCAGGGGAGTCCTGTTCTACAGAATTCTACAGAAGTCCATTTTTGGTAGTAGTTATTGATGTCTTTATGAACGAGTGTATAATTAAGAATAGTTAATTAAGTTAGTTGCATATCCTTAACTGGACTTAGTAGTCACATCTATCATTTTTTGGTTGTCTGTGATTCCTGGGCAAGTTCATGTACAGTGGTTTGCTATTGCTGTCTGAACGACTGGCACTTGTGTATTTGAATAGAAACCAACGCAAGGTGGTCTGCTTCCAAATCTCCCTCAGCCGTGTTTTGAACCCGTAACACCTTCTCCGCAGAGACGGTATTAAGAATAGTAAAGGTGACAAAAGGTATTTCAATCTCACTAGCGTTCTTATTTCAAATACGTCTAATGGTTGTCCATAATGGAATACTTTGTACCTCAAATCCCTATATATTGTCTTTATAAAGTTCACGATTTTCTGTGATATTCCATAGAGCCTCATCAGTTTCCGAAAGCATCTCCTATCAATGCTCTCAAAGGCCTTTTCATAGATCGCAAATGAAAATTAAGTTGATTAGTTCAGCGTGTTGCTGTGCTCCGTTAGTATGCATTATGTGGTCATCTGGTAGTTGCAGGATTTGTTTGGTGGAAAACCTGGCTGTTCATCGTGTAATTGATGGTCAATGGCATTACAATAAGAATGCACAACCCAAGAGTAGTGTTCATGGCACAGGGATATGTGTGCAAGTCAACAGATGTTAAACGTAGCACTAAAAATATGGCACAATACTAAAGAACAAACATGTATCAATAGTTACTAAGAAAGCACTTTACAACACAATCTTCCTACCAGCTCTATGCTACCGATACCAAACCTGGACAATGACAGAAAAAGATAAAAGAAAAATCACAACAACAGAAATGAGATTCTTGAGAAGAATACTCAATGTATCAAGAAGAGATAAGATCAGAAATGAAGAAATCATGACTAAAGTGTGGATTATAGCAGCGCCAGATTTTATTAGAAGGCAGCAAGTCAAATGGTTTGGTCATGTAACTAGATTACCAACTATCAGTATACCACAATAAGGAATGATGTACAAACCAAATGGAAGCAAAGAAGAGGCCGATTACCTAAACGATGGACAGAGGGAATAGCAGAGTCCATGGGAATTTCGATACATGAAGCTCATAAGCGGGCACTCTCCCACTGTTTATACTTCACCTCGACACCGCAAGGTACAAGAGGAACAAGATAAATGTGTCTAAACATAGAATATTTACCTCTATGTTAAATCAGTATAGATGCATGCATGGGAAACAGGGAGAACGACCACAACAATCACTAAATAAAACTATAGCCATGGCTATTTGATAGTTCCCAGTAGCTAGTATGATCAACAGTTGAATATTTATAATTGATGTTTTCTTACGATCGTCCCATCTGGAGTTTACAGACCCGATCGATACTTATTGAGATTCATAAATTGTCCGATTGATCACTGCTCAAGAATGAGGGCTAATAAACTGGGAACTATCAAATTAGTATTGCAGTCATTCAGTCCTTCTGTCCATCCAAGGTTACCGAAGTGTCCTTCTGGTGCGACATTCTCAATCTCATTCCTAGATTCGGGATCTGTCTCAAAATCTTTATCCTGATACATAAGTTGTCATGATTCTGGTTCTCCTTTCTAATATGTATTAGCCATGAATAAAGTTGTCCTGCCAGTAAATAACTTCATGAATTAGAGACAACTTGAACGTGCTGCTTCTCTAGTCAAGCTCTATGATCCGAATGTTCGTTGTTATTGACAAACAAAACTGACGGGATCTCCGTTCTACGTCAGACGCCTAGTTTTATGTACATTTTGGTTTTGGAGTTTTGTTCCCTCTTTCTTTTGCGTCATGTTCTCTGCGCCACTACTTGGCAGTGGTCATGAGGTTGTGGTGATAGTCGTCGTCATGAGGTTGTGGTGATGGTGGTCGTGAGGTTGTGGTGGTGATGGTCGTGAGGTTGTGGTGGTAGTCGTCGTCATGAGGTTGTGGTGATGGTGGTCGTGAGGTTGTGGTGGTGGTGGTCGTGAGGTTGTGGTGGTGGTCGTCGTCGTGAGGTTGTGGTGGTGGTCGTCGTGAGGTTGTGGTGGTCGTGGTCGTGAGGTTGTGGTGGTGGTGGTCGTGAGGTTGTGGTGGTCGTGGTCGTGAGGTTGTGGTGGTGGTGGTCGTGAGGTTCTGGTGGTGGTCATCGAGCCCAGGCATCGAATCATGTCCGACCATGACATTACCAGCGCAGGTCGCTACCAACTAGTCTGGCGCGCTTGCCTGGTGGCCTTAACGTCCACAATAATATCTTAATTTTCACAGATCAACCTCCCATTCTTCTAAACCCCCACGATCTAAAATTATGAGAACCATTGTTCTAAATCTTGCTGATGTGAACAAGAAGCTTTCCGACCTGTGTCTTCATTGACAATAAAGATAGATCACCCAGAAGCAGTGACCCAGACCTCATATGGCGGCTAAAGTCACCTGCAAGACAGAAATGTCAGCCTGGTTTTGTGCTTTTGCCAATAACCTGTATCCGATGTGAAGTTATCATATCCGGGTCAAAATCATGTCGCTGCAGCGTGGATAAATACCACATTGCTATTCGGGAGTGAGGGGGGGGGGGGGGGGGGGGGATGTTATGACCATAGAGACATTATAAGAAATATTGATCAACACTCAAAGAAGTAGAGGACAGAAGTAGAGATTAGATAACTAAATATCACTTCAAAAGAAGTAGAGATTAGATAACTAATCATCACTTCAAAAGAAGTAGAGTTTAGAGAACTCATCATCACTTCAAAAGAAGTAGCGATTAGAGAACTCGCATCACTTCAAAAGAACTAGAGATTAGAGAACTAATCACCACTTTAAAAAAAAGTAGAGATTAGAGAACTCTCATTACTTCAAAAGAAGTAGAATTTAGAGAACTCATCATCACTTCAAAAGAAGTAGAGATTAGATAACTAATCATCACTTCAAAAGAACTAGAGATTAGATAACTAATCATCACTTCAAAAGAACTAGAGATTAGAGAACTCATCATCACTTCAAAAGAACTAGAGATTAGAGAACTCATCATCACTTCAAAAGAACTAGAGATTAGAGAACTCATCATCACTTTAAAAGAAGTAGAGATTAGAGAACTCATCGTCACTTCAAAAGAACTAGAGATTAGAGAACTCATCATCACTTCAACAGAACTAGAGATTAGAGAACTCATCATCAATTTAAAAGAAGTAGAGATTAGAGAACTCATCGTCACTTCAAAAGAAGTAGAGATTAGAGAACTCTCATCACTTCAAAAGAACTAGAGATTAGAGAGCTCATCATCACTTCAACAGAAGTAGAGATTAGAGAACTCATCATCACTTCAAAAGAAGCAGAGATTAGAGAACTCATCATCACTTTAATAGAAGTACAGATTAGAGAACTCATCATCACTTCAAAAGAAGCAGAGATTAGAGAACTCATCATCACTTTAATAGAAGTACAGATTAGAGAACTCATCATCACGAAGCAGGCGCTTTCCAGAACGTTGAACTCATCACGCGCGCCAAATGTTTCTCGATGCATTGTTATTCCTCCTTCCTCAAGTACCATGTTGGAGGTGTAAGACGCCTTCTTTCCTCCGTTAGTCTAAGAGACACCCTTGGGCAATGTGGAGTACCCGAAATTGAAGATTTTCACAGCACACTGCAAGACACATTACATAAGATTGGTCATAATGACATAATAATGATAATGGGAGATATTAATGCGAAAGTGGGTACAGGAAGAGCTGAATATGAGAGACACTTTTTAGGAAAATTTTGATTGGGAAATAGAAATGAAGCAGGTGACAAATTAATTGAATTTTGCACAGAAAATTAGTTAACGATAGATAACACATTTTTTAAACAACACCCAAGAAGACTCTTCACGTGGAAGTCACCGGACAGTACTACCAAACACCAGATAGATTATATTTTAATACAAAACATATGGAGATCAAGCATAACATCGGCAAACATTTTACGAAGTGCAGACTGAGAACAGATCATCAGTTATTAGAAGCAGATGTGAAAGTACAACTCAAAAAGCTTACCCGAGGACCAATGCCACTTCGTTTTGATCTCACAAAAATACAGATGCATACAAGGTAGAAGTGAAGAATCGTTTTGGGGTCTTGATGTCTATACAGGAGGAATTGACACCTGATGAATTGGCAGTACAAACTAAGATATCTTGATAACTGCAGCTAAAGATTTAATTCCGACCAAGAAAAAGCGATATAAGCCATGGATTACATCAGACATGTTATAATTAATAAAACAACGAAGGGAACTGAAACAGAAAGGCGGTAAATCCGATGACAGAAGGATGAAGTATAAATCTTTAACTCAAGAAATAAGAAAACAAACACAATAAATTATAAAAACCAATATATACAAGATTGCTTTACCATAAAAGAGCAATATCATAAGACCAGAAGAGATTACGAAATGTTCACAGAAATGAAGTTATTGACAAGAAATATTCAACCTCAATTGAATGTTATCTGTGACAAGATGGGAAATACCTTAACAAAATCTAGACAAATTCTAGAAAGATGGCAGGAGTACTGCAGTGGAATCTATGATATGAAAAACAATGAAGATATGACTTAGATATATGAACCAATGACAGCAAAGAATGAACCTGAACCCTCATTAGATTAAATAATTCATTGGGCAATAAAAAACCTGAAGAGTTGTAAATCATCTGGATGTGATGAGATACCAGCTGAACGAATAAAGAAAGCATACAAATCTATCACGCATTATTTAAAAAGATATGGAAATATGGTATATAGCCAAAAGATTGGAAGAGAACTATCTTTTTTCCAATACCAAAAAGGGCAACCTGAAATTATGCACCAACTATAGAACTGTTGCCCTGATCAGTCACACAAGTAAAATTCTACTAAAAGTCATAATGGGAAGACTTCGTAAGAAAATAGAAGAAGAAATTAACCTGGTTCAAGCTGGTTTTAGACAAGGAAGAGGAAAAAGAGATCACATATTCAACATGCGATTAATAATAGAGAAGTGCAGAGAATTTAATGTAAACATATTCTCATATTTTGTGGATTATTCAAAGGCATTTGACTGTGTACAGCATAAGAAACTTTGGGAAATCATGAGGAATATGGGCTTTCCATCACATATAATACAACTCATAAAAATGTTCTATCTAGACCAACAAGCAGCAGTTTGAATAGATGGTGAGACATCAGATTGGTTTGACATACATCAAGCAAGGAGTCCGTCAGGGCTGTGTGCTGTCCCCGTATTTGTTTAACTTGTACGTCGAAAATATAATGAGAATTGTCAGTGATGATATATACAGGGAGCTATATGATGCCCTAAATATCGATGGTCATGACATACGAGAGATTCGGTATGCTGATGATACAGTATTGCTATCCACAACACAGAATGGTATAGAAAACCTGATCGCCTCAACCCAATTGAATAGTGGAAATCACAACTTATATCTTAACATAGCAAAAACAAAGATAATGCATACAGATAAAACTACTATGGAGAAAGAAATGTATCTTAATGAAGACAATTGGAGGTGGGGAAAATTTTGAATATGTTGGGTCATTGATTACCAACAATGGTGACAAAATGAAAGAAGCTAAAAGTCAAATAGCTATTGCTCTTCAAAAACTAAAACAACTGAATAAATTCTAGAGAGGGACAGATAGAACTACAAACATTAGATTTTAAAGAGCATGCATCTTTCCCATTGCAACATACGCCTGTGAGACCTGGACACTCACTACACAAGCTGAACAGCGCATAAATTCCTTTGAATATAAATGGTACAGACGAGTTATAAGAATATCTTGGATAAAGAAAAGAACGAACGCATCCATACTTCAAGAGCTGAATATTGAAGAAGGTTGGATATTAAAGACGATAAAACAAAGAAAATTGAAATATTTTGGTCACTTGAAACGTCACGAAAGTTGAATAAAACATCAATAAATTGGTATATTCCTGGGAAGAGAGGAAGGGGGAGGCCAAAGAGAAGATTGGTGCAAGTTGTTGTGGATGATCTCCAGATCGGCGTATCGGGCGCGAGACATCTTGCTTATGATCGAGAGGATTTCCGGAAAGTTGTTATGGGAGCGAGGTTCTGCAAAGGACATGCTACTGAATGAATGAATGAATGAATGAATGAATGAATGAATGAATGAATGAATGAATGAATGAATGATCTTCTTGGTCAACACATTAGGTCTAAGCAAATGAGATGACACCGAAAAATCGTGTTTATATTTTTTTTAAATTTAAATATAATTTAAATAATTTAAAAAATTATGTTCTCTAACGTATGATCTTCTTGGTCGGTCTGCTCTTTGGACTGTAGTCAGTCAGAAGCCCCATCCTGGTGACAAAACATACACTAACTATTGAGACAGCAGTATTCTTTACACAAGACATTAAGAAATAAGACCAGACTTGCAGGTCAGCATGGTCGAATGGGTAAGAACGCGTGTTCTTAAACATCCGGTGTGCTGATGCCGAGGTAAGCGGTTCAACACCTACACCGGACAGCTGGACTAAAATGTTGACATGTCGTCCTTTACTTGAGGACGTAAATTACAAATTCATCTGAAGTCGGAGTGGGTTCGCTTGGTGGCGAGGGACTCTGCTAATAGGGAAAGCTAACACACACACAAAATTCAGTGCATCACTACTATAAAAAGTGTGTATGGTCTACGCTTGAGTTGAAAGCGAGCGAGCGCAAAAAAAAAAAGAGACCAGACTTAACTGAAAAGAGACCAGGTATTATTCATTCAGGTATTTATCAGGGAATATTCTTAAACATGCGATTCCGTAGAACTATCTCGAAACAGTCATAACATCTGATGGAACTTGCCTTGAAGATATTACAACAAGAATCGCCTTTTTCAAGATGGAAATCATACTGACCAATAAAAAAATGTCAATTGTAACGAGAAATAGAGTGCTTCAGTGCTACATAGAACATGTAGCTTTGTACTGATGTGAAATGTAGACAATGAGCAGACAAGCTGAAAAACAATGGCAGTGAAAATTTGGTTTCTGAGGAAAATGCAAAGAATATTATGGACAGACAGAAATACCAATAAGCAAGTCCTGCAAGAAGCAAACGAAAACCGGGAACTGATTGGAGAAATGACATAGACCGTCAAAATTGTTTGGGTACGTTATTGGGGAGACATAAACTTGAGAACTTGGTGACAACTGGCAAGATTGAGGGGAAAATAGCAAGGGGAAGGAAGAAAAGTAAATATCTGGATGGCTTGACCACATGGCATGGCAGAGACAAGAACACAGAGCTGTGTCAGATGATCGTGTGAGATGGCGAAACTTGACCTGCCACGCTTATAGGTATAGCACATGATGATGATGATCCGCTGTCTGATGATACTGATGCCGATGATGAAATCCACTTGATATAGCCCTCTTGTTTGCTTACTGTTCCAAGGTGCGGACGTGTGGGTTTAAAGGTATCTGGAAGACTGGAGTTCTAACTCTCAAGTCAACCAGTGTTGAGTTAACAGGCCATGGGTTTTTCATCTGCTGGGAAGAGGAGGCGTAGAGAGACCACGCCGAACCGAGGCGATACCGAAGTACCAACTCCACAGTGGCTGTGTTACAGAACTCACCTACCCCTCTCCAAGCTCACAAACCTGCGTGGTGGGCAATATCGGTAAAAAGAGACAATACCTCATTTTCTGTGCAGGATGTTGCTATCAATCCTGAGTTGATTTTCAAGGCAATTTGTATGAATCGCTGCAGATGTTGACATACAGATGAAGATGACACATTTCATGGAAACATTCAAATACGGAGATGCCAAGGAGGTTGGATATGAAACGCGTGATGATGAACAAAATAAAACGCTATACTGGAGGGGACAATTGAAGGCAGGCAAGCATGAGGAAAACAGAGATACAGTGGGAAATAACACAAGAGATGGACGAACAGTAGTCTGTCAGAGCGTGTAGAACCAGGAAGAATAACACAAGATATGCATGAACAACAGTCATTCAGAGTGTACAACCAAGGAGAATAACACAAGATATGGACGAACAGCAGTCTGTCAGAGTGTACAACCAGGGTGATAAACACAAGAGATGGACGGACAGCCGTCTGTCAGAGTGTACAACCAGGGTGATAAACACAAGAGATGGACGGACAGCCGTCTGTCAGAGTGTACAACCAGGGTGATAAACACAAGAGATGGACGGACAGCCGTCTGTCAGAGTGTACAACCAGGGAGAGAATAACAGAAAATTGTGGAGATCCACTGCAGCCAACTTTGATAGTGGAGATGGCACCTCATAACAGATTAAACCGCATTTGGCATATGTTGCTTGACATATATAGGCTGTATTTTTAATGACCGTGCAGTGTTTAATAATATTGCCGGTCTATGTTTTGTATTTACCTATGTTGTTGCATGAACTTTACAGAGTGAATAGAAAATTTAGACCGGAAATATTTTCAAACACTGCACAGTCATTAAAAAAATACACTATATTTTGAATAACCAGTCGACACTGGTGGGTATGTGGTCAGTGTCATGCTGACTGCCTTTACCTCCCATGCCATTTTATGGTACCTAGTTACACTGGGTTCCACCTCCTCCACACACCCCCACCCGTTGACCCCAATGAAACCTCTGACCTCCCGTGCGGCAGGTCAGTGTCTAGCCACTACGATAAAGAGGCTCCCGGCACCGGACCGATTGCGTGATGGAACCTGTCTTCAAGATATACATCTCTGTGCCGTCCTTCCAGGAGCGCTACATTCACACGCTGTAAGAACTATCCAGCTCGCACCACAACTGTCAACATTGTGGCAATGAGTCATCGCTGGATATTCGTCTCTCTTGGGATGTCCGTGCTCGGCAAACTGAGAGTGCTTGCCCCCCAGGGGGAAGGATACGTTACAGTCAATACATTATGTCTAGACAAATGAGGATATATATAAGTACGCGCGTCTGTATGCGTGCGTGCGCGCGCGTGCGCGTGTGTGTATATAAATGTGCGTTTGTGGATGTGCGTGTGGTTGTTTGACTGGTTGTAAATCGTCCGTACACTGAACATGAAATCTTAGGTTCGATGCATCAGCTTTCAGAGAGGTCAGCAGGTCCGAATGGATAAGACCGCTCGCTCTTAAACTTCCGGTGTGCTGATGCCGAGGTAGCAGGTTGAACCTCTACACCGATCAGTTGGATTCAAAATGTTAACTTCTCATCCTTGACTTGGGGACGTAAATTACAATTACCTCTAAAGTCCGAGTGGATTCGCCTGATGGCGAGGGACACTAGTAATACTATTACTAATAGGGAAAGCGAATCCACATGCACAAATCAGAGCAGTGCACTAGAAGAAGAAGCACTTGTATGAACTACGCTTGTGTTCAAAGCTAGAGAACCAAACAAAGTGGCCTAAGCTCTACCTAAGCTCTACCTAAGCTCTACCTAAGCTCTACCTAAGCTCTATAAAGAACTTGTCCCTATAAAGACTTTCCTCCCGTCCTGTTCACCTCTACATGGACTCTGGAGCAGAGCTCTCCGGCACTTCTCCAACTAGCGTCGTGTGCAAGGACACCCACAGAAGGGTATATTAGGACGTAATTAGGTCATGATTCTGCACAGCAAATTGCGATTGGTTGCGATTAGGCGTCGTTTGGTCATGTTTTCTCCACACGTTTAATGTGTTACGTTGTCAACAGCTCCAAATCTATAGATTGATATCGCCTTTGTGGGAAGGAATGCGTCCTCTGTTAGCTCATTGGGTAAACTCTTTTAAATTCTTTAACTTCTATTTTGTTATTGTAAATAAACGTTTTCGGGATTTGATCTGCTACATTAATTTTTAAAGTGTTATTAAAGAATACACTATAAGATTGGCTCAAAAACAGTCTAAATTTTACACAGCTGGCTCCAAAAATTGCGCAAAGTTTACACACTTGACACACAAACTGCCTAACGTTTACATAATTGGTTCTAAAACTGACTAAAGTTTACACAGCTGGCTAAATAAATGTCTAAAGTTTACACACTTGGGTGAAAAACAACCTAAAGTCTACACAACTCCATCGAGGGTGGCTACAGCGGTTGAGGTTCTACAATTCCAGATTCAATAAATTATGTGGCTCGTATTTTATTCCATTATTTCTACAAGTCACTTGTTATAATCTGTGTTTTGGTGTCTTGTGGATTATCTCTGATAACTTCAAATTACTATTACCATTTAAAACGCCGGCATGAATGAAATGGATTAAAATACAATCAAACTGTGGAAATGTAATCAATATAAAAACACGAACTATAGAGCAGTTTTATCAAAATTTAATTACTGAAAACGAATGGGGCTGCGGTTATAAGCAATCATCAGCAAACAAATTCAAGACAATACAACATATAAATTACTGAGAAGACAATACAGTTACCACTTAAAACCATAATAAGAAGAATGAGAATCGGCGAGAAAAAAGGGGGAAAAAATGAGTGCTACTTATCTCAGTCGCAGAAAGTGAAACAACCTTTTCGTGGTTTTAGCTTTCATTTCCCAAGACAATACATGGTACCCGCTTTAGGCTGGGTCAGCCTGGTAGTCTAGGAAAATTTTAAAACTCCGTTTCGAAGCTGCTTCGAACCCATTAATATCGAGCCAACAAACAAGCATCTTACCAATACGCTGCGAATGCCAGTTGATATAGTAAAGAACAGATACCGTACAAGCAGATAGTATAACAAGGGAATCAACACTGGAAAACCTCAATTTACAAGACTGATCTCCCAGAAGAACTGAATAAAGGAGCAGAGTTTGACAGCTACGGGAAAAAAACATCAGCTACGGAATAAATCAGCTACGGAATAAATCAGCTACGGAATAACATCAGCTACATAATAACATGATTCCCATGTATCCATTCATGCATTATGCCAATTAGTTCTAAGACTGGGTATGCATTAGTCTGATCACGTCTCAACAAGGTCTTCTCTTCTCAGTAGCTCTTATCAATTCAGCATGTATTAGATTCTAATTGTCTTTGCCTGATTGTAAAATGTAGCCTTTTTCCTAGGATGTAGTCTTTTCTCTGTCAAATTAAGAGACATGATTAAAGATGCCAATTGCAACGAGAAAAGTGTTGCTGTGCTACATTGAACCTGCCACAGGCGACAAGTTGATCGTTACTACGCTTATGGTTGATGCGTGGTTTAATTGGCACTTGATTATATATTGGCATCAATAATACTTGGGTTGAAACCTATGGTCTTATACCTCATAGTCGAGTTTACAACCTTGATGATTCTGCGTTCGTAGCATTCATGTGCGGACAGCTCGTCCTTTCTGTGATATGCACATCTTCTCTGTGCGGGCATACTTCTGCGCCATTTCATTGATGCCTCGAGATGATGGCGTGGTCTTCTCATCATCGCCATCTCTACTATTATATTAGATTCTGGTTACTCTCTTCCTCTGTACATTTTATAACAATCAGCTATTCGAAACAGAACTCAACATTTCCTCAAGAACATAACGCGGACGCTGTTTCCACTTGTTTTTATCTCTAAGTATTGTCAACACTGTCATTTATAAACCAGTGTCATTTATACACACGCTTACCTCTCTAGCACAAACCTAGAGAATACACAACAATAAAAACTAATAATGTAGCGGCACATTGTGCGGCCGTGCCACTAAACCAGGAACCACGTCTAAACTCGACAGTGTCTCAAATCCAACTGATTTGAAGGTGACGTGTTGTCCTTTCGCAAAACGTCCCGAGCGCTTTTCACGCTCGTGGCGGGTCACTTTGCACGGTCTCCTCGTATAGACCGCAAGTTTCATTGAATCCTGCCATGTCGATAATATTATAAACCAGACCATGGCATACCTGTGTATAGGTGTGAAACGAGGACAATAAGCAGACGAGCTGAAAAAACATCTAGTGGGGGTGGTTTTATGGTTTCTGTGGGAAATGCAAAGGATTCCATGGACCGACAGAAAAACAATGTGTGGACTGCGCCTGGCCCTGCAGCCAGAAGAATTAGGATTGGCAAGCCTCTCCGAGGGGAAGGAGGAGGGGGGGGGGTGGTGAAACGTGTGTCATGGACTTACATACTGATAACTCTGGTTCGCAATTCAGGACAGAGGTGAAACAATTGCATGCATACAAAATAGCACTCGCACGCACCGCCGTTGCAATTGTATAACAGTTTATTCAATAATAATATCTACATGCGCAATCTCACACGGGTTGCGCTTTCAACAACACGCAACACTCACGACAAACATCGTAATAAGACTATAATCATCCATAGTATATTACAAAGCTCACACGGTCTCTCAATACACGCTTCTCCACTCAGCCATAGTTAACTCCACAAACTCTGTCACACAGTCGATCCTACTATCAGAACAAAACACTCAAGAATCACAGTCACAGCCCCATGTCCGTCCGTCTCGCAGTCCTAAACCCGTCTGTCTGAAAACGTTCCGCCAGTACACGGCATCTTACAGCCCGTGAATTGCGTGGCGCTTGCTGTGGTCCGATGGACACGGGTCTAACCCGAGTACCGCTTTCAATCTATGTCAATAACCTGACTTCTATGAAGAACACCTGGCTACCTGCCCTGCTATCCTGCAACTAACCTGTCTCCTGTCTAATACTGGCTATCCAGTTCCATGGGTCCTTGACAACGTGAATATTAATTGTCTGCCAATGACCGGAAGACTACACAAGTCAACCCCACCTCCACGCGGTGTAGACAGGGAAATCATGATCACAAGGTCATGGACCAACGGTCTCTGGCTCGCCGGAGGGGGGTGGGGGGAACAGACTCCCTTTGGTCACATTTTTTGTCCTAAAACTGGCCTAGCAAGATAGCAAAGGGATTTTCATATTGCTCGTAGAAAAATTAAGAAGTATAAACGGACTGATTATAATCAAAGAGGAAGAAAAAAATGTTTAACGATTCACCTAAATGAATACCCTATGAAACAAGTAAAGAGATTCAAGTACTTAGAAAGTATGATATAATCAAATGGTAAATCATAAGATGAGATCGAAAGAAGATGCAATAAGGCAAAACCAATTCATTGGACAAATAGCACCAATTTCAATGGCACCTTGCCGTCTTGACAGACGATAGTTTGTGCTTCAAAAAGTCATAATAACTTTTACCTATGGTGGTAGCGAATGTGACTGATAAGGCCAATTCGCGCTGTAAATGTTCGTTCACAGTGGGTGCATGTGAACACGTGGTCATTTCCACCAGCATGCACCATCTTACGTCTAACACGCTCGGTATGTGATTTATCTGCAATAATTTTCTCCTTTGTCTTTATTCCATTTCTGATGTTTGCCCTCCTTGCAACTCGTTCAGCGGCGACTTGCTCCTAATGTGCATTATCAATGCCTGTATCAATCATGTCCCGTTTACACACATCTTTGTATCGTAGTAGAGGCCGACCCTGAGATCTCTTACCCATCTGTAATTCACCAAAAAAGATGTCCTTTGGTATTCTACCATCATCCATCCTCCTAAGATATCCTATCCATCTAAGTCTACGAAGACTGAGCATGGAATAAACCGTCAGACAACCTGATCTTTCCAATACTTCAGTATTTGTGATTTTGTCTTGCCACTTAATACAAAGAAATCTTCGCAGACACCGCATATGAAAGCTGTTTAAACGTTTCTCTTGGTGTGAGTAAGTTGTCACTGCCATAAAGAAGAGTACTAAGGACACAGGCTTGGTAGACAAGGACTTTTGTTTTGACAGTAAGCTTCCTGTTCTCCCAGACTCTTTTTCTTAACTTCTTCATTGTTGTTGCTGCCTTACCAATCCTGATGTTGATTTCCTGATCTAGGGATAATTTGCTATTTACCACTGATCCTAGATATGTAAAATGGTCTACCATCTCTAGCTCAGCATCGTCAATAAAGATTGATGGTACCCCATGTGCACCTTGTGACATAATCTGTGTCTTCTTTTTGCTAATTGTTAAACCAAATTCAGAACAAGCATTGGAGAATGCAGATAGTAGACATTGTAATTCTTCTTCAGAATGGGTCGTAACTGCAGCATCATCTGCAAAAAGCAACTCTCTGATCAGTACCCTCCTAATTTTTAGTCTTGGGCTCTCTGAGCATTGTAGAGGCTGCCATCTGAGCGTGAGTGAATGTATATACCACCATCCTGATCACGAAAGGCATATTTCAGTAGAAGTGAAAAGTATATTCCAAAGAGGGTGGGAGCTAGAACACAACCTTGCTTAACTCCACTCTTGATTTCAAACTCTTCTGATGTTGCACCATCAAACTTGATTGTACCCTTCATGCCTGTGTGGAACGATTCCACAATGGACAGAAGAGTTGGTGGGCAGCCAATTTTCTTTAGTGCCTTGAACAGACCCTCACGACTGACCAAATCAAATGCCTTTGTGAGGTCGATGAAGGCAATAAACAGTGGTTGATTCTGTTTACGGCATTTTTCCTGCATTTGTCGCAATGAGAATATAACATCTATGGTAGACCGGTTCTGTCGAAAGCCACACCGTGATTCGGGTGTGAATCCTAGGCTTGATCTCCTAGGACTTGAAGTCTGAGCAGAATAATTCTAGCAAATACTTTTCTAACAATACACAGAAGTGAGATACCCCTATAGTTCAAAACAATGTTTTCCCGTAGTGAATTTGAATAACGAAGACACAAACAATAGATTGCACAATTTATTGCCTGGCATATTTCGCTGCATCTCGTCAGGTACATACTGCAGAAATCACACGACTTACGTGAATTAACTAGATAAATCCTTCAAGTTGAAATATACACATATTCGCACACATACAATTCAATTTTCTAACTAAGTCATACCAGTAAATTGACGGAGTGGCCATGGGGAGTCCTCTTGGTCCTATTCTAGCGGACATCTTCATGGCACATTTAGAAGAAAAGAGATCCTCAGACATCAACAACTTGGCCTTTTGCCGTCGTTATTAGGACGATATACTAATTATCACCACAGACGAGCTACAAGCAACATCGTTCCAGGCCACAATGAACAAGACGCATAAAAACATCTCTCTATCTATGAAACACGAACACAACGAAGCGGTACCGTTCCAAGATATTCTAATGAGACGTAGAGCAGACGACACAATTCAAAGATCGGTGTATCGCAAAGGAACATGAACTGGCCAATACCTAAATTTTCAGAGCTTCACACCTGTCCAGTACAAACGGGGCTTAGTACGGACCCTGTTTGTCCGTGCTAGAAAGATATGCACCCAGGACACACTGACAGAGGAATTTGAAACTCTGTAGAATGTCTTAAACCTGAATGGGTACTCCACAGGATTTATAAAGCGCCACTGCCAACAGCCAGAAGCGAAATCAAAAGTAACTACAGTCCCTACACTCAAGGTATTCATCCAGCGAACCTTTCGAGGGGATGACGTAATGCAACGTCTACAAGACCGGTTTACTACAGCAGTAGGCCGAACATAGGGGGGTACGGGGTGTCAGGCATTGGTAGCACCTTTGGTAAGGATGGCTCTCATGTCCTTTCAGGACCCATCCCCCACTGGTCCAAGCCTGACACCCAGCTCTCGACTGTGGCTCCTAGTAGCTGCCAGCATGCGACAGCGGCCACCCCCCGGGCAACAGCTGTGAGAGGCTTGCTAAACCAGGCATGGGTATCCGATTTGGTGTCAAACCAAGAGGTAAACTAGGGTATGCCTACCCAGCATGTGAAGACAGGATTCGGCAGACTGCGCGGAAGAAATCATTCCTGATTCAACGGGCAAGACGGCGTTTACCTGCAAAGCGTTGTAAAACGTAATGAGCACGGCAAGGCACGTAGAGCGCCCTGGTCATCCACTGCACCTGTATTCGTCTCCAGTCGTCTCGACTTGTCTTGCCACTGGACTCAGATGGACTCAGGCGAGAGAGTGAGGTCGACGAATTGCGCAACTCTTCCTCACTTTAATCCAAGTCATCGCGAAAGTCATTCTTCATCCAACGTCATATATAGCCAAATCTGTGAAATAGGTGCCGGCTACACATTTTTCTGGAGTGGAAGGAAAAGCGAGGAAAGACGCCAATCCGGCGTGGGACTTGCCATTAAGTCGGCCATGGTCGGCAAATTAGCTGGATTTCCAAAGGCTATAAACGACAGGCTCATGACCATGAAGTTGCCCCTGCTGAATGGAAGGAAGCATGCAACCATTGTGAGTGTCTACGCACCAACTATGACCAACGAAGATGATGTCAAGAATAAGTTCTATGAGGACCTGCACAATGTATTAACATCTGTTCCCAAAGGAGACAAACTTATACTCCTTGGGGATTTCAATGCCAGAGTAGGCACGGACACCACCTCTTGGAGTGGCATTATTGGAAAGCATGGAGTCGGAAATTGTAACAGCAATGGACTCCGCCTCCTTCAGACATGTGCCGAACATGATCTCCTGATTACGAACCCAATTTTCCGTCTCCCCATGAGAAATAGGACATGGTGGATGCACCCTCGCTCGAAACACTGGCACCTCATTGACTATGTCATTTTCAGGAGAAGTGACAGACAAGACGTCCGAGTGACAAAATCCATGTGTGGGCCGAATGTTGGACAGACCATCTGTAGCTTGTCGTCTTGGGGGGGGGGGGGGCAGTAGAATCAACAAGCACACTTCAATTTCCCTTTTTTTCCAATGTTGGGTCTATTGCCAGACTTTTGTCTACACTCCCCCCCCCCTTCCAATCTTCTATTCTCTCTCTCTCTCTCTCTCTCTCTCTCTCTCTCTCTCTCTCTCTCTCTCTCTCTCTCTCTATCTATCTATCTATCTGTCTATCTATCTATCTATCTGTATCTCTCTCTCTCTCTCTCTCTCTCTCTCTCTCTCTCTCTATCTATCTATCTAATATCGCTATGCCATACCCCTCTTTACTTTCCCTCAGAACATACCCACACAACATTGTCCTCTAATAAATACTAACATATTTATTGAATAAAAAGTGTCATGGGTGTGTATAGAGTGTATGTAAAGACGTTGTTGGTGTGTTCTATCGTGTAGGTGAGATAAGATTGACAGTCCAAGATTCATCTCACTGTGCTCATCACACAACGGCCAGATAATGTCACCACAGCACAGAACTTGTTTACGCTCACCCGGTATAGTGTCTCTCTGAATGCTGATGAGGATGTCCTCACAATATCCTTGACTTTTGGGAATAAAATGTATTTTCACAACAGTGTGTTTTTTATATGTAATGTCTTTCCGGTTGAAATTATGAATGTTTTTCTTCAAATCCAGGGAATGGTTACACATCCGCTATAGTTAATAAAGTATAGTCTATGGATGTAGGACTAATCACAACCCTGCATATATATTCCACTGACACACTGTTTGTATTAAAGTCCAAGAATGTTATATTCCTCAGAGGAAAAACTTCAGGTATTACAGTTTGTTTGTATTTATCTTATGGTCATGTGAACCATATTGCTAATCCGTTCTATGTGGAGTTGACTTTATTCTGCTTTAAGCCTCTTAGCCAGAATGCCTTATATGTATCCATTAATTCTGGAACTTGCTGACTGTCAGAATCCCTAATAAGGAGTTAGAGAGCTAATACAAGTCTAGTAGGGAGACACCAGACAGGAGAGACACCAGTGCTATAAATAGCCTCACAAGGAGACACATTAGTGTCAGACAAGAGGCCAATACGTACAAGTGAGCAAGGGCTTTCCCCAAGCCATTGGGAAGCTTGGCCTTACGAGTAACCGTGAAGTGCCCGGTTACTCAAGCTCACGAGCCAGCGTGCTTGAGACTCTATGCACGCAAGACCTGCTACTGCACAAAGAGGACAGCCTCCGTGCTTGACCACGCAATGTGTAGCGTGTGGACAGACCCGACTGGAGACGGTAGAGAGTAGACGTGTTCTGGACAAATGCTATAGTTTCTAGGCAATAGTCAAATATTAGGCTGTAGATATAGATTGTGATTACTAGCATCATTTCTCACCACTTCATTGCATTCGTGTTGTATAATGATGATGAAGCATAACGCTCGCAGAGCCATTAAATTATCAGCTCTAAATAAATTGCATTCCTTTTGCAAATGTCACGAGTTATTATTTCGTGCAGTGCGAAAGTAGGGGAGTCCTGAGAACTCTGTAGCGAACAAGTCGCTGACATGTGAGATTTCAGACTTCAATCTGGCCGATATGTATTACTACACCAGCCTAGAGTCCCTTCTTTCTTTTCAGGAGTGTGGCTATTTCTTCGTTCATGGGAACCTGTCGAAAAGACAATATCAGGTGCTATCAACCTAACTCAAACTCATTAGAGGTGAGAGTAGGCTTATGGCCGTTATCAGCTATTGCTCATATATATATATTCAGAGAAATGATTTCTGACATAAGACATAGGAGTACACATAACTTAAGACTAGGTAAAGAATGAAATGTCATAAAAGAACTCAGAAATCCCAGTAACCATCCATACTAGAATCTCGTATCATACATATCCTATATGCTCTTAGTACTTATTCTATCGAGTGCACTGATACTTTACACAATCCACTATGTTACTTCTCAGCTAAATTCGGCTGACGCTCAATATTACGGTCTCACACTCAAATACACTATGTTAGATTTATACTCTACACCACAACTACCTTATAACTATCCTCGGCTGAATCGGGAATACTTATTGCACAATAAATACAAAATGCTCGTCGGTTTCATCCAACTTGAAACATCGTAACTCCCTTTTCATAATCACTCAAGAATAAATCACCACTTCTCGTGGAAGCCAAATAGCACACTAAATTCCACTAGAATATCCAGCCTATTAATACTCTGGCTCTGTACGCCTATATGGGCTTATTCCACTAATTTCCCCCTGTCCTCTTCATCTTTTTCTCAATAACAACCGAATTGTTCTTTTGATGCACGGTCATTTCGGGACATCAATGATTATCTACTCGTTTCCTCCGACCACAGATATTCTTCTCCGTTATCACAAAAGACCGTGATACGGCGTGATCGCGAATCTCCGTTTCTCACTTCAAAGGTGTCTTGAAATAGCTTTATCGAGATACATCGGTGTTCAAAGTGTTGGACCTCGTCGTATTCCGTCGTCCGTTAAAAAATCCTTCAACGCTGGGCAGAGCATTTCAGCAACATCTTAAATGCAACTTCCTTCTTCGATGATGAAACCATCAACTGCATTCCTCAAGTTCCTACCAATGAGACACTTGATGACCTGCCAACCATAGTGGAAGTAAACAAAGCCATTCAGCAACTCTCCAGTGGCAAGGCACCTGGTCCTGACTCCATCCCAGCAGAGATATACAAGGCAGGTGGGCCGGTCCTAACAGAGCAGCTTCACCAAGTCTTTACAAACATATGGGTGAACGAGACCATGCCACAAGATTTCAAGGACGTGTCAATAGTCCACCTTTACAAACATAAAGGAAACCGCCAATCCTGTGACAACCATCGAGGCATCTCCTTGCTTTCAATTGCAGGGAAGATACTCGCCAGAATTCTTCTCAGTCGCCTCACAGCCCATCTCGATCAAGGTCTTCTTCCTGAGAGTCAGTGTGGCTTCAGAAAAGAACGTGGAACTGTTGACATGACTTTCCTGCAAGGCAGCTGCAAGAGAAATGTCAGGAACAGAACTGCGAAATGTTCTCCACTTTCATTGACCTTATCAAGGCTTTTGATACAGTCAGCAGAGAAGGACTGTGGAAGATTATGGCAAAATATAGCTGTCCACGAAAGTTTGTCCAAATAGTGCGGCTATTTCATGACGGCATGCAGGCAAGAGTACAGGAAAATGGCGAACTGTCTGAACCCTTTCCTGTCACCAATGGAGTGAAGCAAGGATGTGTCCTGGCACCAACACTGTTCAGCCTCATGTTTTCAGCCATGCTGATGAATGCCTTCGAGAACGACAACATTGGAATAGACATCAACTACCGTATGGATGGAAAGTTATTCAATCTCAGAAGGCTGAAAGCTAAAACCAAAATTAACAGCGACACCGTCTGAGAGCTCCTCTTTGCTGATGATTGCGCTCTGTACGCCAACTCAGAAGCGGACATGCAACATAATGTTTCAGCTTTCTCACATGCCTGTGCCAACTTTGGGCTCAATATCAACTTGGAGAAGACTGTAGTTATGTACCAGCCAGCTCCAGGAATAATCACACTGTGCCGAATATCAAAGTGAATGATCATAGACTAAGTGTTGTGGACAAATTCACCTATCTTGGCAGCACTGTGTCACAAGCTGCCACAATTGATGACGAAGTGAATGCAAGACTCTCCAAGGCCAGTGCGGCCTATAGCAGACTGAACAAGAATGTATGGGACAGAACTGGAATAAGCCTGCAAACAAAGCTGAAGGTCTACAAAGCAGTTGTATTATCCACTCTGCTATATGCTTGTGAAACCTGGACTGTTTATCAGCGACACGCTAGGAAATTAAACCACTTCCACACAGTCTGCCTAAGGAAGCTACTGAAGATTAAATGGCAAGACAAGATTCCAACACTGAAGTCCTAGAAAGAGCATCCATGCCCAGTATCCACACTCTACTGATGAAGAATCAGATTCGCTGAGCTGGTCACTTGACTCGCATGCCAGATCACAGGCTCCCTAAACGAATTTTTTACAGCGGACTGCGTTGTGGTAAACGCTCCCAAGGTGGCCAGAGGAAACGCTTTAAAGACACTCTGAAAATTTCACTGAAGGCTTTTGGAATTCATCATGACACCTGGGAGGCTGCAGCCAGAGACCGAAATTCGTGGCGTGCATCATTACGCAAGGGTGCAATCATATGTGAGGCAACCAGGATTGCAAGAGCTGTGAAGAAAAGGCAGGACAGAAAAACTACTGTAGGAAATCCTCCGCCAGAAACGTCAAGCATTCCTTGCCCACATTGTCAAAAACATTTCGAGCTACAATAGGCCTTATCAGCCATTTTAGAACCCACGGCTCCATACCTTCAACCCCACTGGATGAAATGAATGGTCATCATCATTCTTGATGGACAAACAACAGGCCGAACATTCTGTGCTGCAACTCCAGTCATTAGATGTAACACTGTACCGATTCCTACACCAGCAGTCAAAGAGCCTGTTCCTCTGTACGCCACAAACAATTGTATTTACCAATTCACATGTAGATGCCAGGCCTTCTACATTGGTAGAACAGAGAGACAGCTTAACAAACGAGTGTCAGAACACATACCTCAATGGGTCAACAAGATACAACACACAGGAGATGCTAGCCTCGTTGGGCCGACACACCGGAAGCTCCCGGCGTCTTCAATTTGTAAGCACATTGTCGAGAGCGGCCATGTGGTTGACAGAGACACTGCCTTTCGCGTGTTGTTTAACACACAAAATACTCGCTTGTTAAAATTTGCAGAAGCAATTATGATCAATCAACGCAAGCCAGAATTGTACAAACAGAAAGACATGTTAGTCAGCTTAAAATTACCGTGGTGGATAATTGACATTACTGTGCGAATGTGTGTATATTTCAACTTGAAGGATTTATCTAGTTAATTCACGTAAGTTGTGTGATTTCTGCAGTATGTACCTGACGAGATGCAGCGAAATATGCCAGGAAATAAATCGTGCAATCTATTGTTTGTGTCTTCGTTATTCAAACCGCTATAGTTGTTGCAGTCGTTCCGGTCTCCCTTGTTCTTGTACAGTGTTAGTTAGTTAGTTAGTTAGTCGACAGATCATCCTCGTTGCACATCGGACCATTCAGTCCATAAGTGCTCGGATCCCCTCCTCAGCAAATCCCGCAGCGTGTAGCGGCTAACTACGCCAGTTCTGTGTTGGTTTATCAATCTTCTTTGGCTTCCTGCGTAGTGTTCTTGTTTGGCCACCCCTCTTTTAATTTGCTGCTCTCGCAGTCTGGCCATTGTTGTAGATTCACAGTCATCACTTGGTTCTTGCAAAAGTCTCACTTCTCGTAGAGCATTCAGAATGTCAGCCTGGTCCATGGCGCGTCCGCCCTCCACAGTAGCCTCACCTGCGAGCTTGTCATCCCGCTCATTTCCTTGTACTCCCGCATGACCTGGCACGAAGATGAAACTAATCTTTGCCAGCCGAGACCGCTCCAGAGGCAGCAACCATTCTCTTCGGATCGACCCCTCCTCTATCCTCTTGATCATGTTCATTGAGTCGCTAAGGAAACAAGCCCTAGTGAATGTCTGTGTCTCGAGCCATGTTATTGCTTTACTTACTGCCATGACTTCCATGGTCAGGCTACTTGTGGTTTCAGTGAAAGCACCAGAGTCCTCCTTCACAATTCTCCCTCCGGCCCGAGCTGTAAAGGCCCATGAGCTTCTCACATGTCGGACGACCGACCCATCTGTGGAGATGACCGCGTCACTGTCTAGCGAATTCTCGAAAATCAACGCTTGTACTTCAGCCTCCACAGCAGCCGGATTTTCTTGTCTGCATTTTCTATCTAGTTGGATGCAAACTGAAAAGGATGTGCAGAAGTCTGTTGGCACTTGCACCCACTCCTCGCCAGGTTCTAAGTCCTCAAGTGAACACACCTGTTGAAGAATGTCTTCGGCTTGACCCATCCACGACCGTCCTCTTTTTAACCTGCTGCCCTTCACCTTCCTAATTTCACTATGCAGTGGATGCTGTGTGTTTGCGTTAATTCTGAGGTAGGCGCGTGCCCTGCAAACTTGCATTCTCTCTTCAATGGTTGGAAAATCAAGAAGGTAGCGCATCGCCCTGCATGCTGTATCTCTTGTACATCCAAGAATAATGCGCATAGCTTCATTCTGTATCCTTTCCATCCTTTCTATCTGCTTATGGCTGAGAGTCAGGATTGCCATTGCATACTCCAAAACAGACATGACCAGCCCCTCGTACAGAAGACATAGATGGCGCTGCTCACAGTTTGCTGCCGCCATCACCCGCATCGCTGCCAAGCCCCGCTTGGCCTTTGTTATCACCTGGTCTATGTGCACATTATAAGCAAGGCTTCGATCAAACCGTATCCCCAGGTAATTCATTGCCTGCGTTCTTTCCACCGTCTCTGAACACAGCATTACAGTTGGTGTTGGATTGTTGACAATATGATTATTCAACGAGAACCAAGTCACTGTTGCCTTTGTTGGGTTGACCATTGCCCCAGCTTCATCACACCAAGTACTTATGCGATTGAGTTCGGTTTGTAGTTCCACAGCAACCTCCTCTCTATCCTTACCCTGACGATACACTAAAACATCATCGGCATATGACAATGTCCTGCCAGGTCCAGTGATCTGCTCACTGGTGATTCTCACTGTGTAGGCGTTGAACAGTACCGGAGATAATGGTGATCCCTGTGGTAGGCCAGGATATATTGTTGTTGGTTCCGAAGTCCAACTGCCACATCTAAAAACTACTTTCCGTTGGAAGAGGGCTGCAGCGATCCAACTAAGGAGGAATGGACTTACGTTTAGTTCAAGAAGCTGAAACATTAAAAAATCCAGTGGTACTCTGTTGTATGCGTCCTCAAGATCAATCGCTGCAGCAACAGTTTCAGTGCCTGAGTGGAAACCTTCATAGACATCATGGGCAAAGACTGCTGCATTGGTCCAGGTTTCTCTTTTTGGACGGTACCCACCCAGGGTAGGTGGGAAAACACCTTGCCTCTCTAGTTGGCTTGATATTTTCCTGGCAATTACCTTCTCCAGCAGCTTGCCTACTGTATTCTGCATGGTTATAATTCGATATCCCTGAATTTTTTTGTGGTCTTTGTCAGGCTTCGGCAAGGGAATCAGATAGCTATGTAACCATTCCTCCTTGATGCTAGCACTCCCTATACTGTTGTTGTACATGTCTGCTAGTTTCTCTAGCTCATTGTCGGTACACCTATTTATGTCGTCGTATCTTATGCCATCAGGACCTGGAGCACTGTTTTTTGATCGTCGAAGCACAGCCTTGATTTCTTTCACTGTCACTGTGTCTTCATCCGAAGTGTTCTGGGCCTTGCATCTGTCTGAGGTGACCTCCTTGGCCAGATTCCGGCCTCCCATGTCTGTCTGGTTGCTCTGCTCAAGGTAGCGTTCAAAGAGGGCTTTGCCCTTGTCCTCATCAGTCCTCTGCCAGATGAGGTCAGCACCTTGGAAGTCAGAAATGCTCTTATTCTTGACTACCCCACTCATGCTTTTATGTAGTCGCCAGAACAATTTCAGTGACTTGTCTGTGCTTACTCTTTGACACACCTCTGCCCATTTTTCGCTTTTAACCACCTTGACCAGTTTTTTGAAATAGCTTACTTTTGTGTGCATCTCTCTTTCTAAGTGCAAGCAGGGTCTAGGATGTCCAGCTCTGTTCTTCTTGGCATTTTGCCATCTCCTTACAGCACTACGCTTATCCACCCAAGCCTTCTCCACCTCGAAACTCCACCACGGTGGCTGCTCCCAGCTTTTTCTCCTGCCCTGAAACGTTCTGCGCTTGTCACGTCTTATTTTGCTCACCACATCTTGCCCTGTACTGTCATACTGGAACGTATGTAACAGTGTTATGATGCTTGAATCTTCGAATTCCTGTGGGACTTGTCCTTCTCGCCAGCATAGCTCTATTAGCTGGTGGATCTGTAGAGTGAGTCTGTCTTGCCTACTCCTGATAACCTCTATTGCAATCCCATCTTTACCTGGAGCCTTGACAGATGCAAGTTCATTTATAGCACACTTAACTTCTGGTATGGTGGGAAGTGTGTCCAAGTGGTCAAGAGTTGGTAGAGCCTCTATGGCGATGAGGGCATCATCCGCTAGTTTGGTCTCACTTGAGTAAAGCTCCAAATAGTGCTCTACCCATCTGTCCATCTGCTGGTTTTTATCAGTTATGATTTCTCCAGTCAAGGTTTTCAATGGTGCACTTCTTTTGATCATTGGACCACATGCTTTATTTATTCCTTCATACATGCTTCTGATGTTTCCCTTATCACTTGCGATTTGAATGAACTCACATAACTTGATCCAATAATCATTTGCACAATGCTGGCAGCCTTTTGCACATCCTTCCTGGGTTGCTTTAGCTCACTCAGAGTGTTACGCGTTGATATTTCCTTGTTTCTTAAGAGAGCTATCTTCTTCTTATCAATCAAGGGCTGCAGAGTCTGGCTGTTTGCCGCAAACCAGTCCTGCCTCTCATGATACACAGTGCTGTAAACCCCTACGGCAGTTTTATAAAGAGTTTCCTTAAGTTGACCCCACTTTTCACTTACTGTACAATTTTCTGGTGTATCAGTGAAAGCGTCTTCAAGTTGCTGTTGAAACTGAAAGCACTTTTCAGGATCGTGAGTGTTAATAGTATTAATCCTGGGGCTAGATTTGTGTTTAGCTGTGTAGATTCTCTTTGGTCTCAGTCTAACCCTTGCAACAACCAAAGAATTATACTGTATCAAAGTCAGTACAGTGGTAACTTCGAGTCAATGATATATGGTTCAGATGTTGTCTTGGTGTGATGATGAAGTCCAGCTGGTGCCAATGGCCGGATCTTGGATGTTTCCACGTGACCTTATGCAGCTCTTTTGTTTTAAAAAAGGAGTTTGTAATACATAGATCTTTTCTGGTGCAATGCTCCAGCAGCCTTTGCCCATTTTCATTCATGCTACCGATGTTGTATTTTCCAAGGCACATTGGCCATGAACGCGAGTCCTTGCCCACACGAGCATTGAAGTCACCGAGCATATAAATGTAGTCAGATTTTGGAACTGCCTTGATCACGGAGTCTAACTCCTCATAGAACGAATCTTTCACATCATCAGAGGAATCGAGTGTCGGTGCATATGCAGTAATAATGGTGGCAAAACCACAAGAGGTTGCCAAGCGCAGGGATAATAGTCTTTCATTTCCTCCTGTTGGAATTTCAATCATTCCCAGAAGCGAATTCTTCACTGCAAAGCCCACACCGTGTTGCCTTTTTTCTGCCTGCCCTCTACCCTTCCAAAAAAGGTGTAATTGTTTTCCCTGAGTGACCCTTCCTCGGCGAGGTGAGTCTCCTGCAGGCCAGCAATATCAATGTTAAGACGATTGAGTTCGGCATCAATCACAGCCGTTTTTCTCACATCGTCAATATTGGTCAAGACAGTGGAAAATCCTGTACACATGGTTCTCACGTTCCAGGTTGCAAGCCGTAGCTTGAGGTTTATATTTTTCTTTTTATTAGTACCTTGTGCATTGGTTTTACAGCCTGCGATTCAGATTTTGTCCTAGCCCCAAGCTCCCATTGAAGCAGGCAGGCTGTGGCGGATCAACACCCAATTGGCCGGGGGCTGCGCAGCTTGAGGCGGGCGGTAGCTGATCAGTGACACTTGAAGATGTCTCCCACCGCCAGAGGCAATGCGTGGCGCCCCATGTCTACGCCAACTGATTGGGACTTATAACCCGTAACAGTTGCCTCTCGCTTTGATTCCGAGACCGGTTAAGACCAGGGATGGAGTTATTGCCTCTCCATAGCACAAAGCCTGGGCTAATATATATATATATATATATATATATATATATATATATATATATATATATATATATATATATATATATATATATATATATATATATATACATATATATATATATATATATATATATATATATATATATATATATATATATATATATATATATATCATGTGTTGCCCATGCAGCATGATACCTCTCTCGGCCTGCCTAGTTCACTCCAGAGGAAAGGTAACACCCCTACATCTGGAACAAGACAAGCTGCAGTAGCTGCCGGATCAGCAAAGCAATGCTCTAACTGTCCGCATGTCGGAGCTTCGATCCTAGACCAGCTGCCAACCTGATGGCACCAATACTAAAAACCAAACATGTATCAATAGTCACTAAGAAAGCACTTTACGATACCAAAGCCAAACCTGGACAATGACAGAAAAAAAAAGAGAAAAGGAAAATCACAACAGAAATGAGATACCTGAGAAGAATACTCAATGTATCAAGACGAAATAACATCAGAAATGAAGAAATCAAGAGTAAGGTGGCGGTTATAGCTGCACTAGATTTTATCAGAAGGCACAAGTCAAATGGTTTGGCCATGCAACTAGGGTGCCAACTAACAGTATACTACACAAGCAATGATAAACAAATCAGATGGAATCGGAGGAAGAGGTAGACCACGTAAACGATGGACGCAAGGTATAGCAGAGTCCATGTAAACATCGATATATGAAGCCCATAAACGGGCACTCTCCCGCTGTTTATACTTCACCTTGACACCGCAAGGTACATGAGGAACAAGATGAGATGAGATGATAATGAGACAGTAAAACCAATGAGCAATTCCTACAAGAAGCTCATGAAAACAGTAAACTAATCAGAGAAATTAAACGCAGACAGTCAAAATTCTTTGTGCACATTATGAGAAGACATAAACTAGAGAACTTGGTGACATCTGGCAAAACTGAGGGGGGAAAGAACACAGGGAGGGCAGAGAAGTAAGTATTTGGATGGCTTGACCACATAGTATTGTCGAGGCAAGAATACGGAGCTGATCCAGGTCGCTGATGATCGTGTAAGACATAACAGCCCATGCTTATCGGCAATGCACACTGTCATTGACTTGAACACTGTCTTGTTTTCAGATATTTTCAGTAATAGAAATTTATGTTTCCAGTTTAGTATCAAGCTAAGATAACCCATTTTGCATGATATTCATCATTTCCAGTGTATCTTTTGTTTACATCGGAAAATAATTATAAACTAGGTTCCCACTGACAATTTACAACACTCAGTTTATATGAGAAGTTCCACACTGAAAATTTACAACACTCAGTGTGCATGAGAAGTTACACACTGACAAGTTATAACACTCACTTTACATAAGAAGTTACACACTGACAATTTACAACACTCAGTTTACAAAAGAAGTTACACACTGACAATTTACAACACTCAGTTTACATAAGAAGTTACACACTGACAATTTACAACGCTCAGTGTACATGAGAAGTTACACACTGACAATTTACAACGCTCAGTGTACATGAGAAGTTACACACTGACAAGTTATAACACTCACTTTAGATGAGAAGTTCCACACTGACAATTTACAACACTCAGTGTACATGAGAAGTTCCACACTGACAATTTACAACACTTAGTTTACATGAGATGTTATACACTGACAATTTACAACACTCAGTTTACATGAGAAGTTCTGCACTGACAATTTATAACACTCAGTTTACATGAGAAGTTCCACACTGACAATTTACAACACTCAGTTTACATGAGAAGTTCCACACTGACAATTTACAACACTCAGTTTACATGAGAAGTTCCACACTGACAATTTACAACACTCAGATTACTTGAGAAGTTCCACAAAGAAGCTGAAATTTAAGCTCACTGTCAACAACCTCCCGAAGTAGTTTCCTGCTACAGGTCTACCATGTGATAAGGATATCACACGTTGAAGGTCTGAGTGCACGGGGGACTGGGTGGTCAGTCTTTCCCTCTCATAGCGGACGATGAACGCAGGAGTCGAACCCTCGTCTTACCGAGCTCATGACATTATCAACGTGGCCCCTTATCATGTACACTAACGCGCTCCCTAATGTTAAATATAAGTTAGGTAGTCGACAGATCATCCTCATTGCACATCGAACCATTCAATCCTTAAGTGCTCGGATCCCCTCCTCAGCAAATCCCGCAGCGTGTAGCGGCTAACGACACCAGTTCTGTGCTGGATTTATTAATCTTCTCTGGCTTCCTGCATAGTGTTCTTGTCTGGCCACACCTCTTTTAACTTACTGTTCTCTCAGTCTGACCATGGTTGTACTAACAACATGCAAGGGACAGTGTTCTATACCTTCAATTTTATTCGGTATAGTGTGCTAGCCCAACATTTGTATAGACCAGTCGGAACTCTACGGGTGATATGATTAACATAACATTTCTTTACTTCATGGTGTTACCTGTTACCCATTTTGATTTTGAACCGTTAAGCCTCTTTAGTGTTTATGCTTCTGGCTACGATTCGCAGTCGCATTTTCCTTATATTGGAATGGTAGTGCATGGTTCCGCCGCCCTGCTACTGAGTTGAGTGTGTCGCGAGACACTGTGAGCTGTCAATTTCGTTTGGAATGTTTCTACATCTGTCCGCGGTTGTTGTAGCGTGAACTGCATGTTCGGAACTATGGAGGTCGGCCTGTGGCTTGGAATTGACTGGATTGTCTTTTCGGTTCACGAATGAATTTTTCTCGGAGACTCCTGAGGGTCGTCGCTGAAGCTATGATGCTATTAATACACATCTCGTTAGCTTCTGGGCTTGGAGACAGGAGGGAGAATTCTACAATACAGCCCCTATGGAGACGGTACTTTGCTACTGGGTTGAGAAAATAGCGTTGACACCACCCTCACCCCCATAGATGCAAGACCTATCTATTCAGGGTACACCGCCACGAGCAGTGATTTTGCTTCGAACCTAGGCCGAGTTCAGAATGAGTGACAGTAATGAATGTCTGCAAAAAAATGGATTAGAATAATTAAAGGTTGGGTGGAATAACAAACGCCTGGATACGAATCAATACAATTATTAGCTGTCTGCATAATAGTGGATTCAATTAATAGATAACTGGTTAAGAATATAAGATTGCGTTAACTGAGTAGTAATGAATTGGATCAACAGTTGTTTGTATAAGAATAAGTTTTTCTTCTTCTTCTTCTTCTTCTTCTTCTTCTTCTTCTCTACTTCTTCTTCTTCTTCTTCTTCTTCTTCTTCTTCTTCTTCTTCTTCGTCTTCTGCGTCTTCTTCTACTTCTTCTACTTCTTCTTCTTTTCTGCTACTTAATTTTCTTCTTCTTCTTCTTCTTCTTCTTCTTCTTCTTCTTCTTCTTCTTCTTCTTCTTCTTCTTCTTCTTCTTCTTCTTCTTCTTCTTCTTCTTCTTCTTCTGCTGTTTCTTCTTCTTCTTCTTCTTCTTCTTCTTCTTCTTCTTCTTCTTCTTCTTCTTCTTCTTCTTCTTCTTCTTCTTCTTCTTCTTCTTCTTCTTCTTCTTCTTCTTCTTCTTCTTCTGCTGTTTCTTCTTCTTCTTCTTCTTCTTCTTCTTCTTCTTCTTCTTCTTCTTCTTCTTCTTCTTCTTCTTCTTCTTCTTCTTCTTCTTCTTCTTCTTCTTCGTCTTCTTCTTCTTCTTCTTCTTCTTCATCTTCTTCTCCTTTTTCTCCTTCTTCCTCCGCCTTCTTCTTCTTCCTCCTTCCCACTCTCACCCCATTTCTAATGCCTCTTTTAAAATCTTCGTGATAATCCTGTATATCGTTTGATGGAATGAAGTTGACTGAGGCCATAAGTGTTCACGCTCATGATTGTCAGTTCTGCATGAATGTCAACTGTGTTACTGACCACGCAACAATAAGTTCAAGTAGCAAGGCAAAAGAATCATGGCTTGAGGAAAAGTGCTTAGAAATTGAAAAACAACACAACAGTCAAAATACCAAATTAGTGCACAAAAGAATTCAGGAACTTACTAATAAAAGAACAAGTACATCAACAGGCTGTCTAAAAACTAAAGATGGCAAAATCATAATAGAAAAAGATCAGATTCTACATGTATGGACAGATTATGTGAAAGACCTGTATAATGATAACAGAGAGGAACAGTATGCTATTAGATTTAATAATGAAGGACCAGAAATTTTAAAGATGGAGGTTCAAAATGTTCTTAAGCATATGAAAGCTGGCAAGGCCCCCGGTGCAGATAACATCACAACAGAAATGATTAAAGCTTTAGAAGAATTTGGACTAGAGCAAGTCACTAGACTGCTGAACACATTATATGATACTGGAGATATACCTTCTGAATTATGTAATTCTGTATTTATTGCAATCCCAAAGAAATCAGGAACCTTAGAATGTGATCAACATAGAACAATTAGTATAATGAGTCACATCACAAAGATTTTGTTACGAATTATCATGCAAAGAGTGAGGAAGAAAATACAACCTGAAATAGGGGAAGAACAATGTGGGTTTGTAGAAGGAAAGGGTACAGTAAATGCTGTGTATATGCTGCGAACAGTTATTGAACGTGCTTTAGAAGTAAACAAGGATATACATCTTTGCTTTATTGACTACACAAAGGCTTTTGATAGAGTTAGACATGTCAACATTGTGGATATGCTTGCAGATCTACAAATTGATGGGAAAGACATTAGACTTATAAAAAACATATATTGGAAACAACAAGCTGCCATAAGGATTGATAATGAAGTAGGACAATATCAACCTATTAAGAGAGGTGTTAGGCAGGGATGTGTAATGTCTCCAGATCTTTTTTCCCTATACAGTGAAAATATTTTCAGAAATGTAGAAGACCTAAATGGAATCAGCATTGGAGGACGAAACATAAATAACATTAGATATGCAGATGATACAGTATTGATTGCAGACAATGCACAGGATCTGCAACAATTAGTAGATCGCTGTTGTTGTACACAGTGAGCAGCTGGGGTTGGAATTAAATTGTAGGAAGACACAGGTTATGGTCGTCACTAGGAAGAACGAAGCACCACAATGTAATATACAAGTAAATGGGAATATTCTTCAACAAGTGAATCGGTTCAATTATCTCGGAACAGTCATAACATCTGATGGCAGATGCCTTGAAGAGATTAGAACAAGAATCGCCATTGCGAAAGTAGCCTTTAGCAAGATGAAAAACATTCTGACCAATAAAATGATGTCAATTGAAACGAGAAAAAGAGTGTTGAGGGGATACATAGAGCCTGTTCTTTTGTATGGATGTGAAACTTGGACAATGTGCAGTCAAGCTGAAAAACATCTGATGGCTGCAGAAATGTGGTTTCTGAGGAAAATGCAAAGAATATCATGGACAGATAGAAAAACCAATGACCAAGTACTACAAGAGACAAATGAAAATCGTAGATTGATTAGAGAAATTAGACGTAGACAGTCAAAAATTTTTGGACATGTTATGAGAAGAAATGGACTGGAGAACTTAGTGACAGCTGGCAAGATCGAAGGGAACAGACCAAGAGGAAGACCGAGAGGAAAATACCTGGATGGCTTGGCCACATGGCATGGACGAGACAGGAACACTGAGCTGATCCACGACTCTGGTGATCGAGTGAAATGGCGAATCATGGCCGCCCACGCTTTCCGGCATGGCACATGATTGATTGATTGAGCAACAGGTTAAAGTAATAATACGCTGACAATAGCAATAGCCCGATCGGGCGATGGTTTGATGTCCGCACTCCTCGTTCGCTAAGGTAGGTAGAGACTGGCTACCTATTCCTTCGTGCACTCCAATCTACAAGATGTGATGGTACTAACACGCCACATAACCAGGCTCACGCTCCTGAGTTTGATAAATTGATATATATTTTGTTGATAATGACATAGGGGGAAAATAATTAAAATAATAATTACTCATGGAGGAATAAGTTGAAGTAATGAATATTTAATTAAGGAGACATTAAATTGATAGATACCATTGTAACAACGCTCTAGAGCAGGTGTGGCCAACCTTTTCAGCAGGCGGGCCAAATTCCAGAAATAATATTTCCTGTCGGGCCACGCAACTATTTGTGTGTGTGTGTGTGTGGGGGGGGGGGGGGGGGGTGTGTGTGTGTGTGTGTGTGTGTGTGTGTGTGTGTGTTAATTAAAGTAAACAAGCAAGCGTGCTACAGCTGCGACCATATCGTCGCTTCCCACTAGGTGAGATCGTGGTCAACCTCTTGTCTGTATTTTTTCGAAGAAAATAAAACATAGCTGAGAATCAAACATATTTATTAGACAATTTAAAAATATTTAAAAGTGAGACATCTGTCTTTGTTTTGCAGAACTAAGTGCATCAACATTTATTTCGACTGATGTTGTCGCTACACGCAAACAGTTTTACAAATGAACATCAGTAATTCGTGTTCTCACTCGTGATTTGATGTGCTCCATGCGACTAAAAAGATGTTCACACGCATAAGTGGTTTCAAATAGCGAAACCATCGACAGAGTATGTTTGTAAAACGCAGGATATTTATCCTTGTCCAAATATGTTTTATAGAACTCTTCCAAACCAACTTGATGGAATGTCTCCTTTAAATATGTATCACGACACAATTCACAGTGTTCCATTTGTAATCATCCTAGTAATAAATTCACGTCTACCGCGAATGGCGTTGCAAATGCACAAAAAAGCACATAATTTTTTTTCTTAAATCCTGAAACCGGTTTTCAAATTCCAGGTTTAAGTCAGATATCAAAGAAGTGTATTTATCCGCCGCCTCCTATATTACGTCTGGTTGCAATGACAATGTAGGAAAGTGAGTAAAGTGTTTTACCCTCAAGTGCTGTTCCCAAAGACCAAGTTTCATTTGAAATGCAGAAATATGAGTATACATCCTATTAATTCATTGATTTTTCCCTTGTATACAAGTATTAACGTCATTTAGGTGGCTAGTTATATCGACCAGAAATGCAAAGTCGTAAACCCACTCTTTGTCTTCAAACTCTGGGGCACTTTATGACTTACTTGCAAAGAATTATTGTATTTCATGCTGTAAATCAAACACTCTTTTCAACATTTTGGCACGGTTCAGCCATCATACTTCTGCATTCAATGTAACGTCATTATAATCTGAGTCCAAAGATTTCAGAAATTCTTGGAACAGACGGTGATTCAACCCGTTCGACTTAATGAAGATCACTATTTTGACGACCATTTTCATGACATGGTCCATTTTGAGGGACTTCGAACATAAATTCTCCTGGTGAATAATGAAATGGAAATTTAGCATTGAAGTATTACCGACTTTGGAGGCCTCATTTTCAATCAATTTTACTAAACCTTTGTGTTTCCCAACCATTGCTGGAGTACCATCCGTTGTTAAGCCCGATAAGTTGTTAAGTTGTAACGAAAATCGATTCAATGTCGATGTAACTGCCTCTAACAAATCTCGTGATTTATTAGTGTTCTTAAGTGGATACAGTGCCGCTAATTCTTCTGTCTTTAATGGACATCAACACACCGGATAAAAATTGCCAATTGGGCAGTATCTGCCATATCTGTGCTTTCGTCCAATGCTAGAGCATAAAATATGAACTCGGATGCTCGACTTTTCAAATTATCGTCAATATGTTTTTCAATGTTGTGCACACGCTTAGTAATAGTCTGATGAGACAGGCTTATTTTTGAGAAATCCTTCTTTTCTGGACACAAAATTTCAACGACGCTCTCCAAAAATTCCTTAATTAACCATTTCACCATCTAAATAAGGCTTCGATTTTCTTCTTGCTAGTATCATGGCTACTGCATAACTAGCTTTTACATAGCATGTTGACTCTGAACCCGCTCTAGTGAATATCTTTTGTTGTGCAGAATTTTTTTTCTTAAAGTCATTTACTTGGTGTTGTCGAAATTGCCTTTGTACTTGGCTGGCCGAGTGGCTAGAATGCCGGGCTCTCATTCGAGAGACCCGGGTTCTAATCCCCGGTAAGGTGTGGAGTTTTTTTTCTGTCCGGGGCAAAAAGAAAACTCTAACCTGCACAGTTCGCGGTGAGTGCACTAACCATGTGGCCTTAATTCCTCAGGCTCAAGACTGGGGTCCTACACTGCAAGTACTACAGGCAGTAAATGACAGTCTTTTGACCATCTCGTAGTGCCGTTTGATGTTATACTCTTTTAAAACAGAAACAGATTCGTTGCATTTCAAGCATATGGGCATTGTTATAATTTCCACGAAAAAAAAATAGTTTATAGTCCACCTATCTTAAAAACTTCTTGATTCATCTCCTTTTTTTTCCTTTTTATTGGAGGGGGGAGGGGGGGGAGGGGGTCCAACGTCTTTACTAGTTGATGCCACGGTAGGTCTTCGTTTTTAACTGGAAAAAACACCTCGGGTAATGCTAATTAGTAATAATTTATTTATTTCAATTACATAAATAAAACGATTCAGGGTTTAATTACCTATAAAATCGATATGGTAGACAGGATACTTGGTTAAAGTAGTTTGAACTCTTATTATAAATATGATAAGCATGTATTTTAACGTCGATCGCAAAATCTGTCCAGACGCAATGGCGATAATAGAACGAAACTACAGAATAACACGAAACTTTGTCAAGCTGGACTGAAAGTAGTTATGAGTATGAGCCCGATAGCGTTGCGAGCTTTCCGAAGACGCCGAAGACCACAGAAAATATATATCAGAAGTTGAAGTCTCATATTAAATTTTATCAACACCTAGCTTCGGACAACAACAAAATAAAAAACCAAAAAAAACAACAGACAAAAATAATTAATCTTGAGTGTCAAGTAGCGGAATATTTGAAATAGCTAAAATCTATTAAGGTTCTCTAAAATGGGGTATATTTAAAATAGCTCAACACCAATGAATTTTCCCAAAAATGCGAGATATTTCAAATTTGTAAAAAAAAAAAAAAAAAAAAAGCCGGATCTCCCTGGCCGAGGGTTTACACGACTTTATCCGTAATCCCTTTATCCACGCAGGGTAACGCAGCGCGCGAGAATTGGTAGCGGTCCTCCCCGCGTTGGTGACATGCGGGGTAAGTGAGCTGGCCGCTCAGAAAGCAATGGCAAACTACTGAGCGAAACCTTGCAAAGAAATCAACAATCAGCTGAAAGATGCTGCTGTTGACAGCGATGTCCTGTAAAGGATAAGCGAATTTAAAAATACAAAAACTAAAAATAATGTAACAATGTATGATACGAACGACTCATGATGTAATGTTCTTTTGGTGATATGTACAATAAAGTTAACATTTATGTTCATTTGACATAGCTCCGCGGGCCGCAACATGACTCCCAGGCGCGCCGCATGTTGGCGACCCCTGCTCTAGAATAATTAATTACTTGAATTGGAAACAAATAGGTATATTAAGCTCCTGCGAGAAGAAACGTACTAAACATCAACACGTTGCACATAACTTACAAGGAGATCCATCGTATCGCGAAATACAGGTGAAAATCCGAAATCAGAAGCACTCAACAAATATATAAAATGAATAATAAAATAAAATAAAATACACACAAACGCGTACAATACGACACACAGGACGGCCGACGTTTCGATTCTCAGAATCTTTGTCAAGGACAGGACAACACGGATAGATAGGACAACGAAATATAAAAAAGCACAAAACTAAAAAGCACAACCACTACGTAACCATGTGGGAGCGGGAGCTTAATATACCTATTTGTTTCCAATTCATATTTTTATATCCTGAAGCAGCCGCTGCTTTTTCTTTCTATTCCATATCAATTAATTACTTGCCTTTGCCAAAAGGATTTAAAATAATATGTGTTGATTAAAGAAGCAGTTAACATAACAATTAGTCTGCCTGTTCAGTGTCGATATGGAAAATATCGGTAGCCGTGTAAAATCCTACGTTGTATATACGGGGAAGACAGATAGTTAGGATTTAGAGAACGAAGGGATAGTCCTTTTAAAAGTAATTATTGCGACATCTGTTTACCGAAAAGCTAAAAATAACTTTTGGCATAAACGTCATCACAAAATTGTATATGAGACTACACAACAACGTCACAACTACCCTGTAAGACCTATAAATCTGTTTGTACACCTTGATTAGAGGACTTGGCGTACCAAATTATGCTTCCTAATGTTTGACCATCAGCACCTTGGCTATGGAGTTACGGACGCAGTTCGTGATCCCGCCTACCAGCGTTCGAAACACAGCTGCGCGCGATTAGGAAAATGTCAAGAAAGACAAAGTGGAGGATTTCAAGGGCTGTGCTGCAGAGGCCAAGAAAGTACAATGGGAATGTTTTATGAAGGAGATACAACACTGCGAACATTCTGGAAACTGCACAGACAAATGCAAAGAAAAGATCGGCCTATGACAGTGGGACCAATTTATGGAGAGGATGGTGTGCGCGTGGCAACAGACAAAGAGAAAGGGAAGGCGTTTCTCCGGAGATTTTTAGAGCAGACCAATCATAATGATGCGGATACCAGGGATGCAGTTAGAGAGGAGTTATCTGGCAAAATGCAGAACATGTATTATGAAGATATTATACGGGTGGAAGATGTTAAATGTATTTTGAAAAAGGCAAAAGACACGGCACCAAGGCCCGATGGTGTTGAGTATGGCCACATGAAGGTTTTGAGCGGTGTAGACCTGAAGGAGATGACTGATTGCTTTAACCAGAGCATTAGGACAGCATCAGTACCGCAGGATTGGTTACATAGCTATCTCATCCCTCTCCCAAAACCATTCAAGGATCATTCAAAGCTTAACGGCTTTAGGTTCATCACCCTTCAAAATACGTTTGGGAAGGTTTTAGAGAAGATAGTCTCTGTCAAGCTACAAGAGTTTTTGGAAAAGGGGAAACAGAGAAAGCATACTTTAATGAAAAACATGTTTCATATGTACACAATTGAAATGCATCACAACAGCTACCCTAACGAATTACAGCAGAGGACGCTTGAAAATACAGACAATCACCCGCCATGACACTATTTAGTGCCACCCATCGAGCGGTGGAGCACTATTTCTCCCCCATGTCACCTGATGGCACAAGTGAAGCTGATGATTGTAATTTATGATGATTTTTTTTATATAAGACCGTCATTAGTATTTGTATTAGTATTCCTATACCGGGCGGCTATACCTAGCGGTGTATTCTTGTTAATTACCTCATGTAGCTTCTGAGATATACACCAGTGACAGCACTATACCGACTTGACGACGTGTAACGAGACATTATAACATACCCACAGTGCTACTTACCACAACAATTTCTTCGGTGAGCTGTTTTCGATAGGTCTTGTTGCAAACTTAGTGTCTTTAGCCCGCCTTTGTGGTCATTTTTATACAGACTGTGCGGCAAACTCAACACAGAAAACATGTCTAAACATGTTCAAGCAGGTTTACCGCGGTCAGTACGCTCTGAGTCATCCTCCGGTTTTCCCCAAAGACATGTCTGACCACGTTCACATACGTTCATTGATGGCATCGCCACGTGATGGGTCATGCAGGCGGTCACCCTCAGATCAACCATCTATGAGTTCAGTCTTTAGACTTAATATGAGACTTAACCTCCGGGTCTTATCAAGGAATGGACATATTTACTTAGCCACCCCGCCACTCGACCACCCCTTAACAAGGACCAGAAGCACCTATCTAGCCTTTCCTTCTCTCACCCACCCCTTACCAACGAATTTCACTACGTCATAGGCCACTACGACACTCTACATATCACTAATAACCGCTATCTACCCCTTACCAACGAATTTCACTAAGCTATACCCGCTACAATCAATAAAATCGGCCATTTTTACTTTTAAGGTTCTCACTTGCAACCTGTGTGATGATAGTGTTTACAAGGCGAGACGCACATATCATCAGATTGCTACTGGTACTATTGGGGTTGGAACTCTTCGCTGGCTTCTGAGGATGGGGACGGAGCGCTTATGGGAATGCCCCGAATGCTGTGATATCGGTTCCTGTTGCTGGTACGAGAACACGCAAGCTTCGTGCAGAGTGGCTTGCTTCGCCTCGGAAGCCACGGGTGGCAAGCATCGTCTGGATATTTTCTCCGGGGCATGCTGGTGTGCTGGGGAATGAACAGGCGGACAGATTGGCTGGCTCTGCGAAACTTGGTGGAGTATTGATGCATGATAAGGCAGTCGTGGTTGCGGCCTTGTGGGAGCACGTCTACACCACGGAGGAGCAAATGGATCACCATGGTCTGGCAAGAATGCGACTGCGAGGGGTGACGAGGGGATCTGGCCGACGATCGACGCTCAGAGGAAAGGTGAGACGGACATATAATCAGATTGCTACTGGTACTATTAATGTTGGAACTCTTCGCTGGCTGCTGAGGATGAGGACGGGGCGCTTATGGGAATGTCCCGAATGCTGTGATGACGGTTCCTAAATCAATCAATTATCAATCGTCTCAGTCACTTTCTTTGTTTTGATTTGTAGCCTAGTGAACTGATGTATTTCAAGTTTATCTCGCTTAGAGTTGTGTATTACTTGACACTTTTTAATGTTTCTACCGTCATCCACAAACATTGCAGTGCCCATCACTGCTGCCAAGGATCACCGGGTGGATCCATATACAGCACATTTCATTGACTGTTACCAGTGACCCAGTTCAGGGATGGGTCTTCCTGGGGTCCCAGACAATATTATAAAATCGCTGATGAAATTAATTAAAATCTTTTACACATACAATTTTCAGTTTGTTGAAATTGAAAATCTTCACCTTACTAAATGTCATCCATGTAAGTTTCAGACTTGTTCTTGTTTTATTCTACTATTTGAGTAGGAATTCATTGTCTGCCATGACCCTTCCGTTGATATGTGTATTGTGGTGAGAACCTCCTCCAATCAGAATTGTCCGGTGTTAGCAGTTGTCTTACAGGATACTTTCTAATCGAGACAATTGCTTGGTGTCTTCTTGATTATTATCGGCTATCACTCTGACTCAGCATTTATTACATTTTGACTGTTATTATATTTCACTAGAATCTGTTACTGAGTTATTTCACTTCTTGTTGCTCTCTTTTCAGTTTTAGTGTAATTTGTAATGTTTTGGTGTTTGTACAAAACAGCATATGTCAGCTATTTCTATTGTGTACCTATCGATAAAGTGTAATATATTTGTGACTGTTACATAGACTCATTCTATTCTAGGTACTCGTTTGTTGTACAGATTAATTGTTATACATTGAATTTCTAAGCCTTTTGCAAAACAATAGAACATTGCATGTTTTCTGCTTGAAAATGCTCTGAATTTGGATTTTTGCTATTATTAATTTGGTTCATAATCTGGACAATTAGTGCAGTGGATACATATATTTTTTACTTTCTGATATAAGGTTGCCAGGCGTCACAGTTTTCCGGTCTAATGAAACAATTTTAAGCAATGTATTCCCTTAATGATTTTAAACAAATAAGTCATAAACAGTATGTTGCACGATTTATTGCCTGGAATATCTCGCTGCATCTCATCAGGTGAGTACTCCAGTTATATGGCATATGAAATTAATAAAAGAATAATATTTCAGCTGAAAGAATTAAAACACATAGTCTTAGTTATTGTTCGAATAACTATAACATAGTTATAACTATAACAATAACTATTTTCAGAGCCCGTGCCTACCTCAGAATTAACGCAAACACACAACATCCACTGCATAGTGAAATTAGGAAGGTGAAGGGTAGCAGGTTAAAAAGAGGACGGTCGTGGATGGGTCAAGCTGAAGACATTCTTCAACAGGTGTATTCACTTGAGGACGTAGAACCTGGCGAGGAGTGGGTACAAGTGCCAACAGATTTCTGTACGTCCTTTTCTGTTTGCATCCAACTAGACAGAAAATGCAGAAGAGAAAATCCGCTTGCTGTGGAGGTGGAAGTACAAACGTTGATTTTCGAGAATTCGTTAGACGGTGATGCTGTCATCTACACAGATGGGTCGGTCGTCCGACGTGTTAGAAGCTTATGGGCCTTTGCGGCTCAGGCCGGAGGGATAATAGTGAAGGAGGACTCTGGTGCTTTTGTTGAGACCACAAGGAAGCTCATGGCAATAAGTAAAGCAATAACATGGCTCGAGACACACAGACATTCACTAGTGACTCAATGAGCATGCTCAAGAGGATAGAGATGGGGTGGATCCGAAGAGAGTGGTTGCTGTCTCTGGAGAGGTCTCGGCTGGCAAAGATTAGTTTCATCTTTGTGCCAGGGCATGCGGGAGTACAAGGAAATGAGCGGGCTGACAAGCTCGCAGGTAAGGCTACTGTGGAGGGCGGACGCGCCATGGACCATCCTGACATTCTGAATGCTCTACGTCCTACGAGAAGTGAGACTTTTGCGAGAACCAAGTGATGACTGTGAATCTACAACCATGGCCAGACTGCGTGAACAGCAAATTAAAAGAGGTGTGGCCAAATAAGAACACTACGCTAGGAAGCCAAATAAGATTGATAAATCAACACAGAACTGGTGTAGTTAGCCGCTACACGCTGCGGGATTTGCTGAGGAGGGGATCAGAACACTTATGGACTGAGTGGTTCGATGTGCAATGAGGATGATCTGTCGACTAACTAACTAACTATTGTTCGAATGTGGAACATCATTTATCCACATGGCAGTTTCAAATTTAACACGAACTCTTTCTTTTTGCACAAAATCAGCTGGAACCGTCTAATTACTAACGCCTCACTATGTTTGAGGAATTTGAGGCTGAGTGATCTCAAGGTATTGTGTCCGCCTCGAGTACTGGAGGTCCCGGGTTCAAGCCCCGGTGAGGGCCGGGATTTTTTCACGTGGACTTCTAGTAACAAAATTTCCCCTGGTCTCTGGGTAGTGAGATCGGACACCTGTGTGTATTGTTGAGAATGTAAAAAAAATCCCTTGGCAGTTGGAAATTGAAAAAGAGTAGCCTAACGGCGCTGCCCGGGCAAAATTTCTAGTTAAAAATCTACCCAAAGTATTTCAGGATTCTAGTCGGTGCTATGAAGTTCGTGCACTAAGCTAAGATTCTCCGGACTCAGGCTTGAGCTAGGAGTGGAACGGAGCACTTATGGGTTACACCCGTGTGCTGTGATGTTGATCCGTCGACTAAACTAACCTAAAACTAAACTATATTTGAGGAATCATATTTGTTCGTCGAATTGTGGTCATATGATCATTCGTGTAGGAGCATTCGAGAACTTTCGAGTCGGAGCTTCCACCCTAGACCAGTTGCCGACCAAGGCTTATGGACTGGTCTGCCCTGCTATTACATTTAGTCTTTACATTGCATTTCAGTAGCTAATTCGTATTTGACTAAAATCTGACTAACAATATTGTACACTAAGTGTTAATTTACTGTTTTATTAGATCACCATTTCCAATAACTATTTTTAGGCCGACCTTGTGTACCAGTGTCAAACATTACTGCAACTAAGTGAGCGCAAAATCATAACGGAGATAAAATACCTTAGAAGAGCTGCGGGAGTGACCGTGAGAAATATAATTAAGAATGAGGAAATTAGAAAACGATGATTAGAAGATCTTTAGATGTCTTCCCCCCACCCCTACCCCACCTCATCTTCTCCCCTTCTTACCCCTCCCCCCCCCCTACCCCACCATCTTGAGAATTTAGTAACAGTTGACAAAATTGACCGGGAAATAGAGATGGGAAGACAAAGCGATAAAAACCGTGATTTTTCGATCATCTCGCATAATCGGGACAACAAGAAACTGATCCAAGGCTGACTAACGTGTGAGATGGTGACCATAATCGTCCACGCCATTCAGCTTGGCCCATCGGTATGATGTTAAATACGATATTTAAAATAAATGTATAACCAAGTCAACACGAAACAAAATGTTCAGTAGAAGTTATATCAGACTAGCTGACCCGGACCCAGGCTTCGCCCAATCCCTGGCGGGGATCTATCTATCTATTTGTCTGTCTGTCTGTCTGTCTGTCTGACCCGGCCCGGCTTCACACAGTCCCTGGTGGGGAGCATCTCATTTAATTCATATAAGTAGTCATATAAGCTCCCGTTCCCGACTATCTGTCTGTCTGTCTGTCTGTCTGTCTGTCTGTCTGTCTGTCTGTCTGCCTGTCTGTCTGTCTGTCTGTCTGTCTGTCTGTCTGTCTGTCTGACCCGGCCCGGCTTCGCCCAGCCTCTGGTGGGGAGCATCTCATTTAATTCATATAAGTAGTCATATAAGCTCCCGCTCCCGACTATCTGTCTGTCTATCTATCTGACCCGGCGCGGCTTCGCCCAGCTCCTGGCGGTGTGCGTCTCATTAAATTCATATAACAAAAACAAATTAACTTAAGAATGTCCTTTCACACACCATCCATTATTTTTAATGAAAACTGTTTTTAATCACCTATATGACTGTAGATAACTTCTTTAAACATAAAAAGATGAGTTAGAAAATTTTCACTAAATAGATGCATTATTTTTATGAAAACTTTGAAAATGCCTTAAAGACTATATCATTATTTATTATAACTCATATGCCTGTAAATAACTGTAGACAAAGAGTTTATAAATCTTTGAAAACAATGCAACAATCTATATATAAAATATATAGCAATGCTATTAAAAGTTATGCCCCTTGAAATAACTTTTCTGAAGTTAAGTCCCCTCGCTATATATAAATGATAATGTAAATTTAAATATTAAATTTTAGTAAGTAAATAGCTGATTGTACACTAACAAACTATGACAGTTGGCTGTACGGGAATGAAAAGAATACATGTAGAAAATTTCATCTCAATCGGATGGACCGTTATCGAACGCATCAAATACATCCCTACACACATACATACATCGTCTTTTATATATATATAGATTAAATATAGTCCAGATATTATCCTCCCGACATTTTAGACATTCTAGAGTGAAGTCCCTTAGAAGATTCCACTTCCCACAGCTGCTAAGGCCATAATATAGATCTGAGATTTCAGCGTCTGATTGTGGCTCATGCAGAACAGGATTGTCACACTGTGTTGAATGTTGAGATGTTTACAAAGAGATAGGATGTTATTCTACCATCTGATCCTTGGGCAGTGGAACAGATACCTAACCTTCTCGGATAAGGGCCAAAGAAGCTCAAAGGACGCGTGTGTACACTGGGCTCTTGAACAATCCAGCCTCGTTTTGAAATAGAAAATGGCCGACAGAATAAGATGATGCCCAGGCCAAATTTCCCAAATTATATAGGGGTTGGCGTGGCCGAGAGGTGTAAAGCGCTAACGCTTAAACTTTCTGTGAGTTGACGGTGATGTAGTGGGTTCATTGCACACGCCGGTCAGTTAGGCTTAACCGTTAACTTCTTGTTCAGAAAGCCATGGCAAACTTTTTTTTCTTTTTTTTTCTGCATATCCAATTTACAGGACATCGCTTTCAATTTTACGTTCAGTAGTTTGCCTAACTACGATGCTGAAATTGAGGCAATCAAGATAGCAACAGAGAAATTACTAAATACCAGCAATGGTACACAACCTGTGGTGCTATTGACAGATGCAACATCAGTACTCGAGGCGCTCCTGTCTGGGAAATTGCCAGTACTAAGGACACTACTTTCTGAACTTAGCAGTCATCATAAGGTCACCATACAGTGGATACCATCCCATTGTGGAATACCTGGAAATGACAGAGATGATCAATTGGCTAAGGAAGGAGCCAAAGAGGAACAGCCTGATGTGCCCGTTACATACCACCAAAAGAAAAGAATGATCAAATCAGTCAGAAAGCCACCAAAACCTGCTCAAGATGACTACCATGTCTGAACGACCGGCTCCCAACCATCACGTTAAAACCCAGCAGCGTCTGCCAAATCGGTCACAGCTGTGTTTCTAACGCAGGAAAGCGGGCAGACGAATCGCGTCAGTAATCTCTTAGCCACGGAAGGAGGCAATGGCAAACTACTGAAGGTAAAATTGTCCGGTAAATCACAAATGGCCAATAGGAGCTGGGAGTGACTGCGATGTCCTGCAAACGACAAGCAATTTTTAAATAATAATAATAATAATAATAATAATAATAATAATAATAATAATAATAATAATAATAATAATAATATGAATCTACAAACAGACACTCTTCCGCTGTTTATGCTTCACCTCGACACGGCAAGGTACAAGAGGAATAAAATGGGATGAGCTGAATATTGGTACCTTGTACCGTGAGAGGTTGTGATTCACACACATTTGGCTCCCAGCCACATCCAGGGGTTCATGTATTACATAGAAATATCAGTTGGTGAACCCTTTTGTGGCCACTAAGTCAGTTTATAAATAAACACATGTGCGTTATTTGGCACTCATAGAAGAAGAATTAGAGATTAGAGGACGCACTAGACCACATAAAAATGTTAAGCTACAGCTACCGACCGGGATCCGAATCTATAACTTCCACATGACGACAGTGTCTCGATGCAGGAACAATTTTACTCCCACTCATGATCAACTAGACATCCCTAGGGGTGATTATCAAGTTTACCCCTCATCATTTGGAGGTGACAGGTTCGAATCCCGGTCTGTAACTATAGCTTCCAATTGTTCTGTTGTCTAGTGCCTCATCTAGTCTCTGATTCTTTCTTCTACTTTTCATCATCATCATCAAGTGCCTTGCCGGCTGGCGTGTTCGATCCTGCTTCTCCACAAATTGCGATCTCCCAAGGCATGTATCAATTCGTGTATTGACTCCCTTCCATGCTATGACACAAGACTGTCAAGAATTTTCTTACGCTATCTTCCTCTATCTCTTTTTCCACAAATGTGTCCGGCTGTAACAATATGTTCCAGTTTTTGTCTTCTCATAATGATTAATGTGGCTAAAAACAAAGATGACTGCTTCTTTCTGATGTTTGTGATTAGTTGTCTTTGCAACTTAACTTCCCTAAAAATGTCCATATTGCTCATTTTGGCTGTCAAATTAATTTTCAGCATTCTACCTCTATGCGCGTTAAACAATACATAGTCTTTATGTATCAACTAAGGAGTTCATGCACTGTACTGACATTCTCCTTGTGTGATCTATGGGAAGAGACTGAAGCACTTTGGAAGACATCCGTGCTCAATTAAAGTGATCCTTTACAAACCAAACCAAACCTCCCCAGTGAGACTGGTCACCGGCCGCTTTGAGAACGCCTGGATGTGTTTGGGAAGGCGGTAGCAGGGGGACATAATACCAGATAACCACAGCCAATCGTCTACAGGGTATGAGTCAGTTGTGGGTCTGAGATCCGTAGATGATTCCTGACTGGCTGTATTCTGTCTGGAGCAGGCTATAAATAGCTGCCACCGTTACCGGCTTGACATACTTAACAGGCTGCTAACATCTAGGTCAAGTAACTAATATAGTCAGATTCCGTTATGTTTTTTTTTTCTTTTGTCCTGTTGTTGCCGTTGTTAATTTTATCGGGCGGCCACTGTGGGTTGTTTATTGTTGCTTTACGGCTTCTGATTATTCTACTTGTGAATTAATCAATGTCAGCAACAACAAAAAGCGGGAAGATAGAAGGTGCTAAGATCAGCTATACAAGAGCACCATCACAAATGGCACAGTGGAAGTTACGGCTAACAAGCTTTCATCAGCAAAGAATATCAGCAAAAATACAAAGACAAGCAGACTCAAATACAACCATGTATGTAAGTAAGTAAAGAAACCGTTTACACGGTGCCAATGCGCTTCGGTCAGGCGGTGATTGACCTATATTTGTATAGACCAATAGGATGATATGATTAGTATCAGCCCGGCGGCTTTACTACCCAAGGCAACTGCATATGGGTAAACGTGTTTTCGGAAATAACACTAAATTGTGGCTGCCTCGGTTTAAAAATATTGGTTGCTACGATAAAAGATCATTAACATTTTGAATATAATGTTTAATGTTTCAAAACAAGGCTTAAAAGTTTAGACAATCGATTCCATTGCACCGGTTGTTATCCTATGTGCCCGGTCTCTTTCCGCATGGTTGACTGCCGAAAGCGTCCCACAAAGCATGAACTTAGCAGCTCCAGCGACGACCCCCAGAAGTCTCTGAGAAATGCCTAATGGTTAAGGAGGCCCACTTCATTAGTGGTCCATGTGGCTCACTTGCCATCATGAAGGCTGAAACCCTGGTCAGTCCGCAGCTGGGTCAGTAGGTGGTCGAGGTGAAGAGCACTTAGTTCACATAAGGCACTTTTCTGCATTCACCTTCAAGATATACGCTGAAAAACAGGATAATATGCAAGAGGATCGCCTCCATTTCACCGGATTCTAATCCTATGTGGCCCTACCGTCTTTCCATAGAGCGACCCGCCAATAGTGTTCCACGGAGCACGAATTCCGTAGCTTTAACGACGACCCTCGGAGGTGGTCTCGGACAAAGATGCATTCGTGAACCGAATGACGTAGCTAGCAAATGAACCCACAATATTCACAGCAAGAGGCATGTGTCTTGACCCTTTCAAACCTAATATTATCACAAGTCACATGACGAGATGACAATGCCAGGCACAGAGACTGATAAATGAGGTAACTAACAGGTCGGCAGTGGGGGGTGTTGAAGACCATCTGCAGTTGAAGTCATCAAGACCACAGTAAACAGATGGTTATGAGGATATATATATATATGTGGATATATATATATATATATATATATATATATATATATATATATATATGTGGATATATATATATATTCCTCGCTCGCTTTGAACTAGAGCGTAGTCCCTACATGCTACTTCTAGCAGCACTGGACTGAATGGTGCGTGTGGATTAACTTTCCCTATTAGCAGTGTTCCTCGCCATCAGTCGAACCCACTCCGACTTCAGAGGTACTTGTAATTTACGTCCCAACGTCAAGGACGAGAATTCAACATTATAGTCCGGCTGACCGGTGTAGGGGTTGAACCCCCTACCTCAGCATCAGCGCACCGGATGTTTAAGAACTAGCGCTGTTATCCAATTGGCCACACTGCCCTCCATGGGAGTATATGAGAGCTTGCTCCTTGCTGTCAGCAGTCTCCGTGACCAAGTGGACACGAATCTTGCCTCACGCTCCAAAGGTTGAGGGCTCGATTCCGTTCTACTTCATTCGGTTTACGGGTGCACTTTTCTCGGAGACTCCTGGGAGTCGTCGCTGGAACTACAGAGTTCGTGCTTTGTGCGACGATTCCAGCAGGCCGTCCTGCGGAAAGATACCGAACCATATGGGATAACACCTGGTTCCATGAAGTCGTTTCTCTCGCCTTTTAATCTCCTTGTATATTCAGTGAGGATAATCTGACAAATAACTCTGAGAGCTTGAGCTGTCCACCATGGCACATAATGACGATGATAATATTAAAATTACTAAACACCAAACATTTTCTAGACCAGTGGTTCTCAACCGGTGGGGAATTCCCCCCTAGGGGGGAAGTTTAGGGTTTCCAGGGGGGGGGGGGGGGGGGGGGGGGGGGGGGGGGAATTAAGATTATTTCAAGATCGCGTTAATATAAGAACCGATTACTTGATATTGTTTTTCCCTTCATACTTTACGGTTCTGTACACTCACCCTTCTAAAATTCGTTTTATAAAGTAAGTAGACCCACAAATCACATTTTATGTGGAAGTCTAGACTTATTTTAGTATGTGCTATTAAATTTAGCTTCAATTATTACGTATACTGTGCAGGGGCTGGGCGGGATTATTAGGTAGGAAATACTAAGGGGGGCAATGACGTTCTGAAAATATGGTGAAGGGGGGCACGGGCCAAATTTTTAGGTAGGAAATACGAAAGGGGGGAATGACGTTCTGAAAATATGGTGAAGGGGGGAACGGGCCAAAAAACAAGTTGAGAATCACTGCTCTAGACGTACTCCAGAAACGGGAGTCGCGGTGGCGTAGTGGCTAAATACTCGCCAACCAACGGGTCAGGGGTTTCATCTGCATTGAGGGGTATTAGAGTTTTTTTACACTGAACAGAGAGCGCAGGCCCACCCAGTCTTAAATTGGTACCAAGACATTTCTTGGGAAGTAAAGGCAGCCTGTGTGATGTTGGCCACATCACCAACCGACTGCCAGGTGGTTTATACCAAATATGGATCTCGCACCATATGCCCGATGCGCCTCATTGCGTGTAAATGCTCATTTACGTGTCTACTTTTGCTGTTCCTGAAACTTGGTGCCGTGAGCATATGAGACCCTATGTACACATTTACTTACTTTTTCTATTCCTGACAATTGGTGCCATCAGCATATGAGATCGTATGTACACATTTACTTACTTTTACTATTCCTGAAACTTGGTGCCATGAGCCTATGAGACCGTATGTGCATATTTACTTGCTTTTACTATTCCTGAAACATGGTGCCGTGAGCATATGAGACCGTATGTACACATTTACTGTTCCTAAAAGTTAGTCCCGAGCCTATGAGGCTGTATGTACACATTTACTTACTTTTACTATTCCTGAACCTTGGTACCGTGAGCTAATGAGGCTGTAAGGCTGTATGTACACATTTACTTACTTTTGTTATTCCTGAAACTTGGTGCCGTGACCATATGAGAACGTATGTACACATTTACTTACTTTTACTATTCCTAAAACTTGGTGCCGTGAATATAAGAGACCGTATGTACACATTTACGTACTTTTACTATTCCTGAAACTTGGTGCCGTGAGCCTATGACACCCTATGTACACATTTACTTACTTTTACTGTTCCTGAAACTTGGTGCCATGAGCCTATGAGGCCGTATGTACACATTTACTTACTTTTACTATTCCTGAAACTTGGTGCCATGAGCCTATGAGGCCGTATGTACACATTTACTTACTTTTACTATTCCTGAAACTTGGTGTCGCGAGCAAATGAGACCGTGCGTACACATTTACTTATTTTTATTATACATGAAACTTGATGCCGTGACAATATGAGAACGTATGTAGACATTTACTTACTTTTACTATTCCTGAAACTTGGTGCCATGAGCCTATGAGGCCGTATGTACACATTTACTTACTTTTACTATTCCTGAAACTTGGTGTCGCGAGCAAATGAGACCGTACGTACACATTTACTTATTTTTATTATACCTGAAATTTGATGCCGTGACCATATGAGAACGTATGTAGACATTTACTTACTTTTACTATTCCTGAAACTTGGTGCCGTGAATATAAGAGACCGTATGTGCACATTTACGTACTGTTACTATTCCTGAAACTTTGTGCCTTGAGCCTATGAGGCCGTATGTACACATTTGATTCAGCCTTAGGGAGATTCTGTGGTTGATTCCCAACACTGGTCAGTTGGACGTCAGCGTACTACTCTTCAGAAAGACATGGCAGATTACTGAAAGTAAAATGGCCTAGTAATAAACATGGGTTTGGGTTGACTGTAACGTCTTGCAAAAAAAAAACAATTGTTTCATATCCTTTTTACAGGACTTAGCAGTCAACCCCAGCATTTGTTGGGCTGTTCGTGATTCCTGAGCAAGTTTACGTTCAGTAGTTTGTCCTGCAAAGTACACGCCAAATTTGAGTACTAACGGTATGTGAATCTCCTAGCCTATTGGCTGGTGTATTCGTCCAGTGGGCTAAGGTTCAATTCCCCTCTAGATGGTATTTATGGTGACGGTATAGCACGGGGGTCGACCCAACCCCATAAAATGGGTCCCGTGATGTTCTGGTATACACAGCGGTCTGTAGTGATATAGACAAGATCAATCACGGAGTACCGTTTGGAAAAGTACATGCTGGGAATATTCCAATATGCTAGGAAGAAATGTGTCATTGGATGAAACGTCTGTCCCTAACATACTTAAAGTTTGGTCATCATTTCATTATATGTAATGTGGCAGGGAAAAATAGTAGTAGTCTTCGAAATGAATAAACAACTTCACAGATGTAGAGTTAAAGTTGTGGACCTAAATGACACTCTTTGGATGTTTATCGCCGTATTCTTATAGATCAATAGGCACGCAATGGGTAATGTAATCTATAATAAACAATCCGCCTTTATGATGTGGTCTATAGTAAACTTTCCGCCTTTATGATGTGGTCTATAGTAAACTTTCCGCCTTTATGATGTGGTCTATTGTGCTTGCTTGCTTGATTGCATGTGTTCACCGGCTGTGAACTCCAGCGCGTGTCCTGTATGTCGGATGAATACATCCTGTTGTCCAACAACAGTTTAATGTCATACAGGACCTGAGGTTTGCGTGAGTATCCGTTGTCCCGTGTCTGGCTTATTGGTGTGCAGACTGGTGGCTCCTCGCCATGCAGATACTCTCCGGCTTCGGAAGAATCAGCGATCCTACTACGTTGGCCAAAACCCCGAATGGACCTGCTGCCCAGGACGCACGACTAGGACCTGTCAGTAGGTCTTGGCCAGTATAGAACCTGGCCCTGGTGCCTTGGAAACACCTCTGCGTCCCGTCTATTGTGAAATCTCCGTCTTTATGATGTGGTCTATAGTAAACTCTCCGCTGTTATGATGTCGTCTATAGTTAACTCTCCTCCTTTATGATGTGGTCTATAGTTAAATCTCCTCCTTTATTATGTGGTCTATAGTTAACTCTCCGCCTTTATCTCCCAGGAAATATACTGGAACCTATTTTTCACTGCCTCAGACAAGGGAAAGCAGGTCATGTTTTCCACTTCTATGGAAATTCCAACACATAAACCACGTGCAGATATTTGAGAGTGCTAGCCGCTGTACTATGTTGACGTAGCTGTGATTTTATTTAACAACTGTGCTACCTTGACGAAGCAGTGTTTTTATTTCACCACCATGCTACGTTGACGTAGCAGTTTTGTTTTATTTCACCACCAAGCTACCTTGATGTAGCAGTGTTTTTATTTAACCACTGTGCTACCTTGACGTCAAAGTTATTTACATATCCTTTACCGGGCGTTGTAGTTAACCCAAATATTTGCTCCTTGTGTTTGTTGAACTAGTTTGCGTTCAGTAGTTTTCCTTTGCTTTCTGAACGACCGGCACCCATACCATTGTAAGGGAACCAACGCAAGGCGGTCTGCTTCAAATTCGCTCGCAGCTGTGTTTCGAACGCGGAATGCGGAGATTACGAACTGCGTTCATAACCTCTTCGCCACGGCGCCTTAACGTAGCCGTGTTCTTATTTCACAAATGTGCTGGGGGTCAGCATGGCTGAATGGATAACTGCGCTCGTTCTTAAACATCCGATGTGTTCATGTTAAGGTAACGGGTTCAATCCCTACACTGGTCATTCTCATAGCGTGTGTAGGTTAGGAGATGGTGGGGGATGTTTATATGGGTGGGCTCGGGATATGTGAGTGGGCTGGGGGAGATGGGAGATTATCTGGTTGGGTGCGGAATTTATGTGTGGGTAGGTGCGGGATATGTGAGATGGCGGGGAGATGTGTGTGTGTGCGTGAAGGGGTGTGTGCTTGGGGGATGTGTGTTTGGCTGGGTGGTTTGATGTGTGTGAGTAGAGGAGGATATGTGTGTGGGTGATTGTTGGTGGGTAATGGGACGGGTGGAGGATATGTGAGTGGGTGGGGAGATGTGTGTGGGTGGGGGATGTGTGGGTTGGGAAATGTATGTGTGTTTGGGGTGTGGGTGGGTGGGATGTGTGGTTTGTGGGAGTGTGTGTGGGTGGTGTCGTGGTTCCTATTTATTGTGACGTCCCTGGAGTGAGGGGAATCAACACCCACATTATATTTAAGCCCATATCATTATTCTGGAGAATCCACCACATTCCGTCCACAACACTCCCTCAGTCCCTGGATACCCCTTTCTCTCTCACTCACCACTGGATCATGCCCCCTCTCACACTTCCCCAAAACAACATACTCAACAACTCTAGCTTCTAAAAATTAATAACCAATTAATTTAATAAAGAAAAGTGTAAGTATGTGAAAAGTGTATGTGTAGAATGTATGTCGTATACTCTAGTGTGTCTGCAGACTCAAACCGAACAGCTTAGAAGCCCAGCCCGATCATCCCGGAAAGGATCACACCACATCATCATTCAGTCCACGATAACCTCACCAAATGATGTGTCCCTCCTGCTAGATGTAGACTTCCTCCAGTGGCTGTTTGATAACTCAAATACCCAGCCACAGTCTGACACTGATCCTGAATAGATCACACACCGTTATTACATGTCCCTATTGTTCTAAGACTTATAACATCCTTGCCTAGTGAGAACACGAAAATACTGTTCCTTGAAATAAATGTAATTCATTTCTAAAGTTTCTACTGTTCACAAGTACACTATTATTGTTTATAGTCTCACAGGAATCTAATAACTTCCTAAACAGTTCCTAATGTTCTTTTCCCATGTGATGTGGGAAAAATAAATACTATTGCCCTGTTCCCATGTGATGTGGAAAAACAGTACCTATTGGTTTTTTCACATGTCGTGTGGAAAATAATACCTATTGGTCTTTTCCCATGTGGTGTGGAAAAACAATACCTCTCAGCTTCCGTGATCCCTATCACTAAGAAGTCATCTGCCGAAAAAACTTATATGGTCCAGCTCAACCGAGCCATGTTCTTTCCGACCCTTTGTCTCAAGGGCCCAGTGCAAAAGCCGCTGATTAGATCTTCTTGCACTAATTTCTCCATAATAGTAAACTGTGATGTTTCAGCTTTCTTTCATTACAACCTGAGGGAACCTGTGAAAAAGAGACAACACACCAGATGAGAGCAGCCCGTCACTGATCCCTATTAGATGAGTGTAGGCCGATGGCCTCACTCAGTTACATGACAGTGAACCAACTCTGTCATGAGCAGAGGCGCTCATCACCTCGGTCTGGGATAGGGTAGGGCAAGGACAGAGCAAAATGTAAAGTTTAGAACCCCAGTATACCCCACTGGAAGATCCCACCATTGGACATTTCCACTATCCCCCCAACCATCCTCAATCTCTCTAAACATCATCCCATTTCTCTAGTCTCAACCAGCTGAGCTAATTGACTTCTCACACTAGTTACTTTTAACAATGCGAGTGCCTACTGTCGCCGACACTCCTTGAATACCTAACCACAACATAACAACACTATGTTAAAGCTCTAGTTCTATTAAACACTAGATTATTCTATATTATTTACATCTAAACGATTTGTTGTAAATACCTTGTAAACACTCTGCTCTATTATGAATCGACTCTAAACGTTGCCATGAAAGACACATGTTCCTCAACTTGAATTGATCCTGAACATGCTAGAATCTTTTCTATATTAAAACAGAGCCAGCTAACACGTCAGTCTAGTTACATCACATTCTTTCCACTGGTGGCACAAGTTTGTTTTCATACAGCCTTGGATTTTCCTAGTGACGTCATTCTATGTAACTACCAGGTTGCCTCCCTGTCGGGACTATTTTCCCGTACATCAAATGTCCCTCCCGCCTGTGATCTATACAATTCATTTCTTCTGTCAACAGCAGGTGTTCTTAGAGAAAGACAATCCGTCCCTATCACTGAGAATGTTCTCTCACCTTTCTACAACTAAAGCAACTGTCTGTTCCTCTCGAACGCCGACCTATCAAACAATTGCGGCCTTGAAAACATACTGTCTCTGTTAGTTTTTTCATCTTATCGTTAAATTACAGTGGGTTCGTGACATAGAGAGTAGTCCATCTCACTCTTTTCCACTGTAAGTTCGATCCAGATGATTTATTCCTCTTCTTCAGGAGCTGGGTGTCAGGACAGAAAATCCGCTCCAACATTTTCCTTCCCAGGTATATACTCCACTGTAAAATTGTAGGGTTGAAGTAACAACGACCACCGCATCAAATGGGCGTTGAACTTCTGAGACGTAGCCAGGAACATCAGGGGCTGATGATCCGACTGGACCCGAAACTGAACTCCATACAAATAGGGCTGGAATTTTTGCACGGCCCATACGAGAGACAAACACTCTCTCTCTCGACGGTCGAATAATTCCTCTCAGCCTGGAGAAGTTTCTTGCTTGCGTATGCCACAGGTTTCAAAACCGAAGCATCGTCTTTCCCTTCCTGCAACAAAGCTGTCCCAATTCCAATCCCACTCGCATCCGTCTCAAAACAAATGGTTTGGAGAAGTCCGGGAGCTGTAACACAGGTTTGCTGACCAAAGCCTCCTTCAACTGACTGTATTCACTCTCGCACTCCGGTGTCCAAACGATTTGGTCCGGGAATCCCGTTTTTCAAGGTTTCCGTTAGTGGAGCTACCTAGTTCAGTGAAATGCGGGATAAATTTGTGGTAAAACCCACACAACGAGAGAAAGGATAGCACACCCTTCTTCGTTTTTGGCCTTGGAGCATTCTGATTTTTTCTAGGTTCTTTTCCTCTGGGACAATTTGTCCTGGAGTGATGGTGTGACCCAGAAATTCCAGAGTCTGGTAACCAATCATGCACTTGGTTGGACGAGCTGTAAGCCCTGCTTCCTTGAGCCTATTAAAAACTCTCTCCAAGGATTGCAAATGGTCATCCAAGCTGTCACTGTAAATCAGTATATCATCCATGAATGACACAATGGACGGATCCTGCAAGGGATCTAGTAAGGTCCTCATCATGCGAGTAAACACACTAGGTGCATTGCTGAGTCCAAAGGGCATGACCTTGAATTCGTAGTGTCCACTGGGTGTACTGAAAGCCAGCAGGGGTCGAACCTCTGGTTTGACTGGTATCTGATAGAACCCCCGACTCAGATCCACCTTTGAGAAGTACCTAGAATTATGGAGCCTAGCGAACAACTGAGTTGGATTCGGCAAAGGTTCCATCTGAAATTGCGTATGACTGTTCAGAAGTCGATAGTCTATACACAACCGGTGTTCTCCACTTGGTTTGCATAACAAAACCACCCCCGCATTGTATGGGGATGTGGATGGTGCAATCACGTCATCCTCCAGCAGTTTCTGTATTTCCTCCTCCAGGGCCTTTTCTTTAGAGAATGGCACTGGGTAAACCTTTTGGCGAACAGGCTGCTGTGTGGTCAAAGTCATCTCGAACTCAACCAACCTCGTTCGTTTTGGTTTATCAGTCAGTATCTCCTGATGAGACTCGAGAACCTGGGTAATCTTTTCCCTCTCCTGGGAAGTCAGATCAGGGTTCACTTGCACATCCCTATAGGTTTCCTGGTGTACCAAGGGATATTCCCTGCCCTCGTTGGTTCCCACTTCAGTCTCCACTGCAACTGCCATTGCCATGAGGTGAGCTGCTTTGTCTCCGGGTATCTCCTCGTACTTCCGCAGGAGATTGATATGGAAAATCTTCGACTTTCCCCGGATCCGGATCTGATAGTTGGTTTCTGGATATCACCCTTTCCACGGGAAATGGTCCTTGCCAACCTATCTCCAGTTTGTTGTTTCCCGTTGGGAGTAGCAACAATACTTTGTCTCCCACCTCTAGAGATCTGTCTTTAGACCTACGGTTGTAGTATGCCGCATGTCTTTTTCTGGCCTTTTTCAAGTTTTGATTCGCCAGAGTCCATCCCTTGTGAAGTTTTTCTTTCAGTTCCTCCACGTATTTATAAGAGGAGATCACTTCTTCTGACGTCCCCTCCTCAGTCCAACTCCTCAACATGGCTTCCAACGGTCCCTTGATTGGACGACCAAACAGCAAAGTAGCGGGTGGTAGTCCTGTTGAGCCATGAGGTACTTCCCGATAGGCAAAAAGTGCTGCTGGGATATATTCATCCCACCTATCAGGTTTTTCATGTGCCAGTTTCCGGAGCATTGTCATCAATGTGCCGTTGAAACGCTCTACTTGTCCATTGGCTTGAGAGTGGTAAGGGCTGGTATGTATGTGGTTATAGTGGAACACCCTAAATACCTCCTCCATATGTTTCCCACAAAACTGGGACCCATTGTCCGTCAGAATTTGATCAGGGAAGCCTAATCTGGTAAAGGCCTCCATCAGTGCGTCCGCCACTCGTTTCGAGTCAATCGTGGTCAACGGTATGGCTTCACCCCACATTGTACAGCAATCCACCATTGTGAGTATATACATGTTCCTCTTCCTAGTCCTAGGAAGTGGACCCACGATATCGATGGCTACCCTCTCAAAAGGAGAGTTCATGATGGGCATCTCACCCAAGACCACCGGTGCTGTCCAGTGTTTCGGTGCCACCCTCTGGCACTCAGGGCATAACTTCACATACCGACGCACATCATCTGTCATTCCCGGCCAATAGTAATGGCAGGAAATTCGCAGAATGGTGGTGGCAATACCCTTGTGCCCACTAAAGGAGATGGTATGCCCCATATGAAGAAATTTGGGACCGATGAGCCTTCGGGACCACCAACTGACCGTGCAGGTTGTCTCCCCTTCCGGCTCTCCTGTAGAGTAATCCTATTCTTCATGTAGTACAGCCCCCGTCCTGGTGGATCAGCACTTCTCTGCAGCTTCTTGTAGCAAGGACGTAAGGTTGCATCCTCACTCTGGGCAGTTCGTAACTCCCCCGGCAGTGGGTTAGTCACAATTGCTTCTGCCTCTTCCATTACTCGTCTGAGAGCGGGTCTGTATTGCTCCCATATGGATTGGCTCCCTGGGCATTCCCAGAAAGACATACAGGCAACCGAGGATGACGGGGAAAATGGGATCGGTCAATACAGCAGCCTTGATTGTGCCGGTGACATATCTTGACCGAATCTCCACTATGGCAATGGGCAACTTCATGGCTACAGCACTCTTCTGTACGGGCTGTATCTCCATGGTCTCACCTGTGAATTGTTCTGGGTGTACCAGATCCGAAGAAATCACGGCCTCCCCGTCCAGTCCTGTGTCATACAAATACTCCACTTGACGGCCGTTAACCTCTATCAAATTCCACAACAGGTGGTTTATCCTGGTCTGGAGTCTCTTCCTCGGTCTCGACCTGGTTGGTGGGATCCACCTTAGGTTTCCCGGAGCACACGACGAAATCAGAGTCTCCTGACTTTCCCCTGCAGTCAATAGCATTGTGCGTGTTTGACCTGCAGTGTTTGCACCATTTCCCTGTCTTAGATTTTCTAGTGCCGGACTTGAGTGAGCTCTCCTGGTGGCGAGCTTCCTTGTCGACATTGGCATTTTCAGTGACAACCTCCTTTGAAGTCACTTGACATGCCGCGAAGTGAGGGCTCTTAGCCTTCGATTTGCAGTCCCTCGTATTGTGAGAGGGTAACTTACAAATTGAACACCACTTCTCCGACCACGGTCGTTTTGGTGTAGAGCTCGAAGTGCTCTTGCTTCCCTCCTTCGTCTTCTCTGAACTATCCTCTGAAGGTTTTACATAAGGTTCCCCCTTTTTGGTTCCTGAGTTTTTGGCTTTCTTCCTGTCATGTTTCTCCTGACTTTTGGTGTTGGTGGAAAGGTTTTCTCCTGCCTCCCCATGTACCTCGACGAACCGTTCTGCCAATTTCGTCACGATGTCAATACGTTCCGCCCCTTGTTCTCCCAGGAATGTCCTGAGAGGTTTCGACATTTGCTTCCGCAGCTGGTCGACCACCATGAGCTCTTCCACACTCTCATAGTCATGTGCGAACCCAGCCAAATCCATCCACTTATGGAGATAGTATTTCAGACGCAAACTGTAGACGGCAAACAACTCTCCCGGTTCTCGTTTCGCTGCTCAAAATTTTTTCCGGTAGGTATGTGACGTAACCTCGAACCGTTTCAGCAAAGCCGTTTTCAACTCGTCGTAATTGTTCTCATGTCCTGGTGGCAGGCGAGAATAAACCTCGTAGCCGGTCCCGCGTAATCCCTGGGACAGCTTAAGACACCATTTGTCACGATCCAGACCCATAGCAACCGACATGGCCTCAAAGCGTTGTAGGTACTGGTCGATCGTCTCTTTGTCCTCTTCGTAGACCGCTACAGGGAACTTCATGGCATGGTAACTATGTCCACCTACTGGGGTTGAGCCTGGGATGAGAGGAGCCTCCCACTGCTCTCCTCAGTTTCCCCACTAGATTGTCTCTTAAGCTCGAGTTCCCGTATTCGGTACTCGTGCTCTCTTTTATGAGCTTCTTGTTCAGCTTCCCGTTGCCTAGCAGCTTGCTCAACTTTAAGTTTCTTAGCTGCTTGCTCAGCTTCAAGTTCCAGCGTTCTAGTGCTTGCTCAGCTTCAAGTTTCTTAGCTGCCCGCTCAGCTTCAAGTTCCAGCCTTCTAGTGGCTTGCTCAGCTTCTATCCTCTTAGTTTATAACTCCATCTTTCTCAATTCCAGCTCGGCCTTCCGATCTTCCCTTCTGCTTGACGAAGATCTCTCTCCACGTCCTGTATGTAATCTGTTAGTGCAGAACCCGACAAGCCCATTTCTTCCCCCTTTGCCCTTAGTTCTGCCGTAGTTAGTTTAGGAGTGGCCATATTTCAGAGAGGTAAGTCAGCAGGGTGCGTACAAATTATCTCCAAAACAAATATATAGATATCTATTAATTAAAAAGTATCTATATATTTAACACCACACAGCACAACACAACACAATCACTCAGTGAGAAGAGCAGAATTAGGACCACAGACCTAAGTAGACGTGTGAAGTGTGAACAGGTAAGATATGTGTCTTAACTCCTATCCACATTCACCCTAGCTGGATCCTCACTAATATGATATCTCTGTCCTGTATCTAAAGATCCCTTGTCGAGAAATCCCGCGTCAAAAGACCTCGTCGTCTAGAAATCCCGTTTACGAGAGATCCCGCTGTCAAAGGATTCCGTTTACGAAAGATCCCGCTGTCAAAAATCCCGTTTACGATCTCCCCAATAATGTCGTGGATTACCTTTAGTGTCGTCCCTGGAGTGAGGGTAATCAACGCCCACATTATATTTAAGCCCTTATCATTATTCTGGAGAATCCACCAGATTCCGTCCACAACACTCCCTCCGTCCCTGGATACCCCTTTCTCTCTCACTCACCACTGGATCATGCCCCCTCTCACACTTCCCCAAAACAACATACTCAATAACTCCAGCTTCTAAAAAATTAATAACTAATTAATTTAATAAAGAAAAAGTGTAAGTATGTGAGAATTGTATGTGTAGAATGTATGTCGTATACTCTAGTGTGTCTGCAGACTCAGACCTAACAGCTTAAGAGCCCAGTTCGATCATCCCGGAAAGGATCACACCACATCATCATTCAGTCCACGATAACCTCACCAAATGATGTGTCCCTCCTGCTAAATGTAGACTTCCTCCGGTGGCTGTTTGATCACTCAAATACCTAGTCACAGTCTGACACTGATCCTGCATGGATCACACACCGTTATTACATGTCCCTATTGTTCTGAGACTTATAACATCCTTGCCTAGTGAGGACACGAAAATACTGTTCCTTGAAATAAATGTAATTCCTTTCTAAAGTTTCTACTGTTCACAAGAACACTGTTATTGTTTATAGTCTCACAGGAATCTAATAACTTCCTAAACAGTTCCTAATGTTCTTTTCCCATGTGATGTGGGAAAAATACATACTATTGTCCTGTTCCCATGTGATGTGGAAAAACAGTACCTCTTGGTCTTTTCACATGTCGTGTGGAAAATAATACCTATTGGTCTTTTCCCATGTGGTGTGGAAAAACAATACCTCTCAACTTCCGTGATCCCTATCACTAAGAAGTCATCTGCCGAAAAAAACTTATATGTTCCAGCTCAACCGAGCCATGTTCTTTCCGACCCTTTGTCTCATGGGCCCAGTGCAAAAGCCGCTGATTAGATCTTCTTGCACTAATTTCTCCATAATAGTAAACTGTGATGTTTCAGCTTTCTTTCATTACAACCTGAGGGAACCTGTGAAAAAGAGACAACACACCAGGTGAGAGCAACCCGTCACTGATCCCTATTAGATGAGTGTAGGCCGATGGCCTCACTCAGATACATGACAGTGAACCAACTCTGTCATGGGCAGAGGCACTCATCACCTCGGTCTGAAGTAGGGTAGGGCAAGGACAGAGCAAAATGTAAAGTGTAGAACCCCAGTAGACCCCACTGGAAGATCCCACCATTGGACATTTCCCCTATCCCCCTAACCATCCTCAATCTCTCTAAACATCATCCCATTTCTCTAGTCCCAACCAGCTGAGCTAATTGACTTCTCACACTAGTTATTTTTAACAATGCGAGTGCCTTCTGTCGCCGACACTCCTTGAATACCTAACCACAACATAACAACACTATGTTAAAGCTCTAGTTCTATTAAACACTAGATTATTCTACATTATTTACATCTAAACGATTTGTTGTAAATACCTTATAAACACTCAGCTCTATCCTACATCGAATCTATGCTTGCAATAAAAGACACATGTTCCTCAACATTAGTTGATATCGAACACGCTAGATTCTTTGCTAATCTAAAACAGAGCGAGTCAAAACACTTCCACCTAGGCCAACTCTCTTGTGCAGAACTAACGGTAACAAATTCTGTTTTGCATACAGTCAGGATTTGTCCTTGTGACGTCATTCTATGTAACCACCAGGTTGCCTCCCTGTCGGGACTATTTTCCCGTACATCAAAAGTCCCTCCCGCCTGTGATCTATACAATTTCATTTCTTCTGTCAACAGCAGGTGTTCTTAGGGGTAGACGATCCGTCCCTATCACTGAGAATGTTCTCTCCCCTTTCTACAACTAAAGCAACCGTCTGTTCCTCTCGAACGCCGACCCATCAAACAATTGCGGCCTTGAAAACATACTGTCTCTGTTAGTTTTTTCATCTTATCGTTAAATTACAGTGGGTTCGTGACAGGTGGGGAGATGTGTAGGTGTGGGGATGTGGTGGATGGGTGGGGGTATGCATGTGTGCCTGGGTTGTGTGTGTGTGTGTGTGTGTGTGTGTGTGTGTGTGTGTGTTGGGTGGGGGATGTGTGGGTGAATGGGGGAATGTGTGGGTGGGTGGTGGATGTGTCTCATAACATGGTAATATGCATTGTTTATGTTTACAAAATTCATTTGACAATGTTTTTCCTATGCACTATTGATGAACGAAAGGTGAGTGATTGGAAGGGCCGAATGTAAGACGGGCCTGCGTGCCCAATTTGTTACCCATTGAAAATAAAGTCCGTTCGTTCCGTTTGTTCGTTCGTTCTCAGCGTGTTCCTCTTGCACCTTGCGGTGTCGAGGTGAAGCATAAAGAGCGGGAGAGTGCCCGTTTATGGACTTCGTGTACCGAGATTCCCAAGGACTCTGTTATTCCCTCTGTCCATTTTTTACATCGTCGGCCTCTTCTTCTACTTCCATTTGGTCGATACATCATTACCTGTTGAAGACTTCCTGGATCTTAAAGAGGTGACCTAGTGGTGTCCCTGACGAAGTAATCAAGTCCGATCGCCTGAAGGTCACTGATTTTGTTCCTGACTGTGCCGCTCACACCACCAGTGTAAAGTTTGCAGCGACCCCTGGTGGTCACTAGAATCTCCGGAATTAGTGCTTTTATATACACTCTCGTATGGCTTGCCATTTTTCATTGAGAGGCTGAGCCAGCTGTGGTAAAACCCGGTGCAATTAAGTCGAACACTATACATCTGTTGACAATTGATCTGATGTCTGGGTCACAGTGCACCAAAAAGAAACAGATGTCTACCCACGGACTGTCAGCACTTCAAGTCTTCAACTTTGGGAACTATATACGTAAAAGAATCGCTTGGGAAAAGTTCATTCTGTCTGCAGCACTGCAGTACTATCTCCTAACAAGACTTGCGATATCATACATATTTGATGTCTGACACTTAAAAGCGTCAAGACGGTGAGTGCTATAATACTTCATGGCGGTACATTTTAGTTTAATCTGTATCACGTTTGGCTTCGATCATATCTATCTATATGCCTTGTTGACTGAATATTTTTCTCTTCGAGTTTTTTTTTTGTTGTTTGTTTTGGTTTTGTTTTTTTTTTGTTTTTTTTTTTTTGGTAACCGTTTAAGTTTAAGCGGAAGTTGTTTTGTTCTGGTTTCTCAGTGACCTATCAAGAAACAATGTCGTGCTGATCAAGCACCGACTCAGAGGTAGAATTATGTCACAATCACCTGGTTTGAAATCAGGTCATAACTGTTTATATAATTCATTCCTTTACAGACAGAGAAATCAGTTATTGAGCACTGTGAGTTTTTAAAAACAAAAGTTATTTGCCTACTTTTTATAGGACGTGGCAGTCAACTTTCAGTAGTTTTTTTTTTAATAGCGAAGACACAAACAATAGATTGCACGATTTATTGCCTGGCATATTTCGCTGCATCTCGCCAGGTACATACTGCAGAATTCACACAACATAAAGTCAAATAACTAGATAAATCCTTGAAGATGAAATATACACCATGTTCGCACAGTAATGTCAATTGTCTACAAAGGTACTGTTTTCCACATCACATGGGAACAGGACAATAGTATTTATTTTTCCCACATCACATGTCTTGAAGTGCCTGTCCTCTAAATCCCACGGGACCGTACACTCAAAGCAACTTAAACTGAACTCGTCAAGAACAGATCAGAACAACAAAACATGTTCTATCTTACCAACAGGATCATGAATATATGGCAGACTCAAATCGAGCAAGCGAAAGACGTACGTTTATTCCGCCGCAGGACAAAAGATATAACTCTTGTAGAAACGTGAGCTGATCCCTATACGCAGGATCGGCACTCACTTAAATAACATCTACCTACGAGCTCTAAGTCCAGCTCGCTGCCCTTGAGGCTTAATTATCCAAATCCTCAGTTCAACTGATTAAATAAAAGTCTAGGTATCCGCACCCGGTCTTTCTACTGTTGTGTTGTCTTTAATACATTCCTCTCCGGACTCCCAGCTGCTTCATCACGAAATTACCGCCTCCAGGTGTCACCTTCACACGGAGCCTTTTAGAAACACATCCTTTCGAATCCACAATTCACAGCGTCTCCCGTTGCCGTCCAATGGCGTTGTTTTCCTTTCCTTGGTTTCTCATATTTGTCGTCCAGTTTTGTGACTGTCTGGGAAAATCCAGTAAGGTCTCTTCTTTATACTTGGTGGCGCGTGTTCCGTTATGTGGCATAACATGGGAAAAGAACATTAGGAACTGTTGTGTGAATTCTGCAGTATGTACCTGACGAGATGCAGCGAAATATGCCAGGCAATAAATCGTGCAATCTATTGTTTGTGTCTTCGTTATTCAAATGTCAGTAGTTTGCCATTGCTTTCTGAACGACCGATACTCATTCCATTGAATTAAACATCAACGCAAAGCGGTCTGCCGCCAAGTCATCCGCATCTATGTTTCGAACGCCGTATGCGAGATTACGAATTGCGTCCACAATATCTTCGCCTCGAAGCCAGAATGAGTGAGTCACACATAAATATCGATTGTGAAATCCTTTGAGTACATTAATACAGTTCATAAATAAACATACATGTATTGTTTGGCCCGCATAGAAGTAGAAGAAAGAAGTAAGGATCAAAAGACGCACTAGACAACATAAAAATTGAATGCTTTATCAGTAGTTACTATAGCTTGCATGTTGTCTAGCGCCTCCTCTAATCCTTATGTGTTTATTCTACGTCTGTAAGCGCCAAATAATATATACGTGTAAATGTGTGCTAAGTTTGTACAGTACCTTTTACATGTCTTAATGTGTATTCGATATATGCTAAGAAAGCGACTGTTTACATGTCTTAAGGCGTATTCGATACATGTTAAGAAAACGACTTGTTACGTGTCTTAAGGTGTATTCGATACATGCTAAGAAAACGACTTGTTACGTGTCTTAAGGTGTATTCGATACATGCTAAGAAAACGACTTTTTACGTGTCTTAAGGTGTATTCGATACATGCTAAGAAAACGACTTTTTACGTGTCTTAAGGTGTATTCGATACATGCTAAGAAAACGACTTTTTACGTGTCTTTAGGTGTATTCGATACATGCTAAGAAAACGACTTTTTACGTGTCTTAAGGTGTATTCGGTACATGCTAAGTAAAGTTAAGTATCTTGTACGTGTCTCAAGGTATATTCCTTTTATGGTGCTAGCTCCACATTTGTATGGACCAATAACACTGGATGACTGATTTGGTCAATATTGGTCAATATCAGGCCAATCGCCTTTCCAACTGATCGGAACACGTTACTGCAATAAATGTGATAGACTGGGTTCATGTAACAGCCGGATGGGACACAAAATAATTGTGATAGACTGGATTCATGTGCATGTTGGATGGGATACAAAGAATAAATGTGATAGACTGGGTTAATGTAACAGTTATACACAAAGAATAAATGTGATAGACTGGTTTCATATAACAGCTGGATGGGACACAAAGAATAAATGTGATAGACTGGATTCATGTACATGTTGGATGGGACACAAAGAATAAATAAGATAGACTGGATTCATGTAACAGCTAGATGGGATACAAAGAATAAATGTGATAGACTGGGTTAATGTAACAGTTATACACAAAGAATAAATGTGATAGACTGGTTTCATATAACAGCTGGATGGGACACAAAGAATAAAGGTGATAGACTGGATTCATGTACATGTTGGATGGGACACAAAGAATAAATAAGATAGACTGGATTCATGTAACAGCTGGATGGGATACAAAGAATAAATGTGATAGACTGGATTCATGTAACAGCTGGATGGGACACACAATAATTGTGATACACTGGGTTCATGTACATGTTGGATGGGACACAAAGAATAAATGTGATAGACTGGTTTCATATAACAGCTGGATAAGACACAAAGAATAAATGCGATAGACTGGGTTCATGAAACAGCTGGATGGGACACAAAAATTAAATGTGATAGACTGGCTTCGTGTAACAGCTGGATGGGACACAAATAATAAATGTGATAGACTGGGTTCATGAAACAGCTGGATGGGACACACAAATTAAATGTGATAGACTGGGTTCGTGTAACAGCTGGATGGCACACAAATAATAAATGTGATAGACTGGGTTCAGGTAACAGCTGGATGGGACACAAATAATAAATGTGATAGACTGGGTTCATGTAACAGCTGGATGGGATACAAAGAATAAATGTGATAGACTGGGTTCAGGTAACAGCTGGATGGGATACAAAGAATAAATGTGATAGACTGGGTTCAGGTAACAGCTGGATGGGCCACACATAATAAATGTGATAGACTGGGTTCAGGTAACAGCTGGATGGCACACAAATAATAAAAACAAGCATTTCATGTGAGTAAAACAAATGTTCATAATTGCCCAACATACCGATTCGAGGGTTCAAAATCAGCTACGGGAGATTTGAAAGCATGTCGCTTTGTGTTGTTGTCGATGTTATGAGCTGTCGGCCGTTCAGAAAGCAATGACAAACTACGGAGCTAAACTGCCTAGTAAATTACCAATAGCCAACAAATGCTGGGGATTTTTTTTGTGTAAAGGACGTGCAACTAACGTGTCATTTACTAAGCAATGTTTATGCTCAACAGCTTGGCATTGCTCACTGAACGGCCGACTCACATGCTATCAAAATCACCTCAAAGCGATATTCCCCCAAATCACTGGCGGCTGATATCGAATCCTCTACTCCGTATGTCGGGGAATTGTGAAACCGCATTCATTAATTCCTAGGACATAGACGCAAATCACCATTAAGTGTCATAAATATGTATGTGGGTTTTCTAATTTTGAAAATTTTAAATGAGTTAATAAATGCCAGTTATTTGTTTTCCCTATTTATTTAACAGATCCAGGGCCATGTGAAAAGTAGCATTGAACCAAACATCAAACATAAATGGATGGCGGAAAACTGGAGATAGGTTATGAGTTAAAAGTTGTTAATATGGTTCATTCGTCATGTTCCATGAAGGTAAATGTGAGAGGCCATATTTCGCCATCTCACTTGATCACCAGAGTCGTGGATCAGCTCAGTGTTCTTGTCTCGATCATATCACGTGGTCAAGCCATCCAGGTATTTACTTCTCTTCATTCCCTGTGTTCGCTTCCCCCCGATCTTGCCAGTTGTCACTAAGTTCTCCAATGTATTTCTTCTCATAACGTGCCCAAAAAGTGTTGACTGTTAATATGGTAACAGACATGTATATTGCAACGACAGCTTTTCCACGATATATGAACTCATGGCAGATACGGTAGTCTCTTAAGACCATTTATCATCCCGTAGTACTTAATCAGTTAAGCGCTGTTTTTTATTTAAACGTTCGCTACTGTGAACTTGAGTGTAGTTCACATACGTGCTACTACTAGTGAGTACACCGGACTGATTAGCTTTCCCTGTTACCAATGTCCCTCGCCATCAGGCGAACCCACTCCGACTTCCTAGGTACTTGTAATTACGTCCCGAAGTCAAGAACGAGAAGTCAACATTTTAGTCCAACTGACCGGTGCAGGGGTTCAACCAGCTACCTCGGCATCAGCACACCGGAAGTTTAATAACACGCGCTCTTATCCTTTCATCCGTGCTGCCCTAATTAAGCGCTTGATTTTTTTTTTTTTTAAGAGTACAAAAACTGACCTGTTAAAATGTGAACCGCAGCTGAAAGGACTGACCAGATGCGAACCACACGCGATATGGCAATGTTATCATTGGCCCCCAGGTTCTGGCAATCCACAGGAACCCCGGTAATGGCATTGTGATAGTCGCACAAAGGTCATAGGTCAGGCACTGACATTCTAGAAAATGGTTGCATCTTATCCGTTTACAATGTTATCTTTGACTGTTGAAATGTCATGCCCGCTATTAATTATCCGAATGTGTCATTTAGTTGTTGGAGGCGGCTGTGCTAATATTTAACGCTTCTGTGTGTTCTTTTATCCGTCTGAGACTGGTCATAGTACTGGAGTTGTTTTTAATATTCACTGTTTTGTTAGGTTAATAGTTTGTTAGTAGATGAACAAGAGTTCAGTAGTGTGTTAGTAGAATGAACAAGAATCCAGTTGTTTGTTATTAGAATGAACAAGAATCATGTAGTTTGTTAGTAGAATGAACAAGAGTTCAGTAGTCTGCTAGTAGAATGAACAAGAATCCTGTAGTTTGTTAGGAGAATGAACAAGAGTTCAGTAGTCTGCTAGTAGAATGAACAAGAATCCTGTAGTTCGTTATTAGAATGAACAAGAATCCTATAGTTTGTTATAAGAATGAACAAGAATCCTGTAGTTTGTTATTAGAATGAACAAGAATCCTGTAGTTTGTAATTAGAATGAACAAGAGTTCAGTAGTCTGCTAGTAGAATGAACAAGAATCCTGTAGTTTGTTAGTAGAATGAACAAGAGTTCAGTAGTCTGCAAGTAGAATGAACAAGAATCCTGTAGTTCGTTATTAGAATGAACAAGAATCCTATAGTTTGTTATAAGAATGAACAAGAATCCTGTAGTTTGTTATTAGAATGAACAAGAGTTCAGTAGTCTGCTAGTAGAATGAACAAGAATCATGTAGTTCGTTATTAGAAAGAACAAGAATCCTATAGTTTGTTTTAAGAATGAACAAGAATCCTGTAGTTTGTTAGTAGAATGAACAAGAGTTCAGTAGTCTGCTAGTAGAATGAACAAGAATCCTGTAGTTTGTTATTAGAATGAACAAGAGTTCAGTAGTCTGCTAGTAGAATGAACAAGAATCCTGTAGTTCGTTATTAGAATGAACAAGAATCCTATAGTTTGTTATAAGAATGAACAAGAATCCTGTAGTTTGTTATTAGAATGAACAAGAGTCCTGTAGTTTGTTAGTAGAATGACCATGAACTCAGTAATTTGTTAGCAGAATGAATAAGAGTCCAGTAGTTTGTTTGTAGATTGAACAAGAGCTCAGTAGTCTGTTAGTAGAATGAACAAGAGTCCAGTAGTCTGTTAGTAGAATGAACAAGAATCCAGTTGTTTGTTAGTAGAATGAACAAGAATCATGTAGTTTGTTAGTAGAATGAACAAGAGTTCAGTAGTCTGCTAGTAGAATGAACAAGAATCCTGTAGTTCGTTATTAGAATGAACAAGAATCCAATAGTTTGTTATAAGAATGAACAAGAATCCTGTAGTTTGTTAGTAGAATGACCATGAACTCAGTAATTTGTTAGTAGAATGAAAAAGAGTCCAGTAGTTTGTTAGCAGAATGAATAAGAGTCCAGTAGTTTGTTTGTAGATTGAACAAGAGTCCAGTAGTCTGTTAGTAGAATGAACAAGAATCCAGTTGTTTGTTAGTAGAATGAACAAGAATCATGTAGTTTGTTAGTAAAATGAACAAGAGTTCAGTAGTCTGTTATTAGAATGAACAAGAAATCTGTAGTTTGTTATTAGAATGAACAAGAATCCTGTAGTTTGTTATTAGAATGAACAAGAATCCTGTAGTTTGTTATTAGAATCAGCAAGAGTTCAGTAGTCTGTTTGTAGAATGAACAAGAGTTCAGTAGTCTGTTAGTATAATGAACAAGAGTTCAGTAGTCTGTTAGTAGAATGATCACGAGAAAATGAAATATATTTTGTTTAATGTAGTATGCCGTTTGCAGGACGTTGCGATCAATCCCATTTTGATTTTCTAGGCAATTTCACGTTCAATAGTCTTTCATTTGGCAGGCAGAACTCTATTAAGAGGAACGGCTGGCCGAGTGGCTAAGAATGCAGGCTTCACGTAAGGGAGACCCGGGTTCGAATCCTCGGTAAGGTGTGCATTTTTTTCTATCGGGGGCAAAAAGAAAACCCTAACGTGCACAATTCGCGGCGACTACCGTAGCCAGGTGGCCCTAATTCCTCAGGACTCAAGAATGTCCTCCTACATCGCAAGGTACTATAGGCAATAGATGACATTTTATTTTTTTTCAGGCAGCAGTCTGTCATTGCTTTCTTAAAGAGAAATCATCATCATTGAAGTCCAAGTGACCGGTGTAGGGAATGCACTAGCTACTCTGCCATTAACGCATAGGAAACAATGAGAAAAATAGTGTTGAAGTGCTATATAAAACCTATACCGTTTCTTGGACATAAAACAATAACATATGCCATTAACGCATAGGAAACAATGAGAAAAATAGTGTTGAAGTGCTATATGGACATAAAACAATAAGCAGACAAGTTGAGGCATATATAATGATGGTAGAAATGTGGTTTCTGAAGAATATGCCAAGATACCACTAATGTACAGAAAAACCATAGATATTATTACTTGCCATTTGAATCTTTACTTTGTATTCTTGCTAGGCATGTGTGATGGACCGTATGAGTAGAAAGGGTTCACGTCTGTAGAAATGTGTACTACAATACCGGAGGTCGAAAATAACCACTTCCGCCAACTTGCCTAACGATAAGCGCATTAAGACAACTGATATATTAATACTTATCAGCTAACCTAATAAGGTCACACTCTTGCTTAATTACCCTTTAGGGGCCTAAATTCTGTGCAAGATGAGGGTGAGTGTTTGATTAAAGTAATATTTCAGATAAAAGTTGTATATCCTTTATATGACGTGCAGTCAACATCAGCATTTTTGCTGTTGCGATCTCTTGGCAAGTTTACGTTCAGTAGTTTGCCATTGCTTTCTGAACGACCCGCACCCATACTGATTAGTAAAAGACAACGCAATGCGGTCTGCTGCCAAATCGCGCGCAGATGTGTCAACAGCAGTAAAATGCTGGTACTAACAGCGATGTCCTGTAAATGGGATATGCAAGCGGAAAAAAAGTAACTGACCAGTATTCACACAAGATTGGAAGCAACCAGAGATGTGGTTCCTGAGACGAATGTTGCAAATTTCTTGGACTGCCAGAGTAACTAACAACGACTGCCTGAAACAGGCTAATGAAACTAGAACATTATATACAACAATAAGACAGAGACAAACAGCTTTCTTTGATCATGTGATGAGAAGAGAGGCATTGGAGAACATCGTGACAACTGGAAATATCGAGGGGAAGAGAGGCAGAGGCAGACCAAGAGAAATGATGCTGGATGGATTGAGGCAGTGGCATGGAGGAATATCAACCTGCTGAGTTGATCCAGAAAACCAATGACCGAGATCTGTGGAGAGTCATGAACGCCTACGCCAGCCGGCATGGCACTTGATGATGATGATGTTAATATGGTTTTTTTTTTTAAATGATAACATGCAAGCATTATTTTTCTGTGTTGAAATGACAGATTCTTATTGTATAAGATCTTCAAGTTTGCTTGTCCCCTTCTGTCTTATGTAGTGTACCTCCCATCGTATGCTATCATCACTCATCAATCAGGTGCCGTCTCCGCAATGAAGGTTGCCTGCAATGGATCTCCAACACTGTCTGTCTCTCGCCTTGACTGTACATTCTGTCAGGCTGGTTTTCGTCCATCTCTTGATGTTATCTTCCCACTTGTATCGTTGTCTACCTCTTGCTCGCTTGCCCTCAGCCTTGCCTTCCAGAATGGTTTTTATAAGAGTATCATGTCTTTTAACGTGGCCAGAATATTTCACTTACCTCTTTATTTCTTTCATCAACTCTCTTCATTCCCAGTTTTTCTAGAACCTCTGCATTTGATTGTTTTTGTTGCCATGAAATACGACCTATTCACCTGTATATCCACAACTCCAGGGCTTCTATGCGACTTTCTAGTTGCTTGTTCAATGTCCAGGCTTCCGCACTATGCGTGTACCTAAAGACTTATATGTCTGTAAGTAAAAGGACCTCTATCCTCGACATAAGACATACTGGTTAAATGGTGGTCGGTCCATAGTCTAAGACCAATCAGCACAGGATTGGAACAAATTACGATCGGTCGGCAGGCAAGTGTGCTAGTTACTGCGCTACCACAGCTTCCTTGAACCTATGTTATCACCATCTATGCTGCCGGATGGCTTAGACGTTAGTATATTCCCACAGACCAGGGTTCCTTGGTGTTTTGGGTCAAATCTGTTGATGTTATTCTTCCATGCCATTGTCATGGCCATTCAGCTACATTTTTCTGGGTCTGCCTCTGTCCCTTTGCTGCTGCTGCTGCTGCTGCTGCTGCTGCTGCTGCTGTTGCTGATGATGATGATGATGATGATGATGATGATGATGATGATGATGATGATGATGATGATGATGATGATGATGATGATGATGATGATGATGATGATGATGATGATGATGATGATGATGATGATGATGATGATGATGATGATGATGATGATGATATTTCTAGTCGGCACAACACTTTCCTAAGCTTCTCTTCTCATCACACGACCACAGTTTGCCTTTAGGTGTATATAATTATCTACAAATATGGGTATCCATTGGGTTGATAAAATTCTAGAAGACCTCGACTTTGCCGACGACATCGTGCTTTTGAGTTCAACACACCCGGATGCCCAAGAGAAAATAAACCACCTCCAAAATGTTTCAGGGCAAATTGGTCTCCAAATTAACACCACAAAAACAAAGACTATTGATCTTACCAACAGTTCAGATGACACCAAATTGAACAGCTACGTTCTTGAAAAAGTCAACAGCTTCACATACCTAGGAAGCAAAATGTCATCTACAGGGGACTCAACACCAGAAATATCATCTAGAATCGCACTGGCATCTAGTGCCTTCAATAAACTGTCAAACATCTGGAAGTCAAAGACACTCAGCAAACACACAAAACTTAAAATCTTCAACTCTTGTGTGATTCCAGTGTTAACGTATGGATGTGAAAGTTGGAAATCAACGGTAGCTTTAGATAAAAAATTAGACAATTTTGAGAACAAATGTCTTAGAAGACTTCTAAACATCCACTGGACAGACTTCAGAACCAACTCGCAAATAAGACAAGAGACTAAGCAAGATACAGTATCAAATTTCATAAGAAGACGCCGTTGGAACTACATGGGCCATGTACTCAGAATGGACAAGACAAGACTCCCCTACCTAGCCCTCATATGGTCACCGGTAGGGAAAAGAAAACGGGGAAGACCAAGAGAGACCCTGCGTAGAACCATCATTAGAGAAGGCTCATTCAACGGCCAAGTAAATATCCAAGATCTACAACAGGTAGCAGCGAACCGCCAGGCATGGAGAGACAGGACTTCTGCCCTATGCGCCGCCTTAGGCTCAAGAGGAAAGACTTAAAAAAAACTAAAAAATTATCTACTTTCATTAACCTTTTCCAAGCAATCGTTGTGAGTTACTCTAGCAGTCCAACATATTCACAATATTCATCTCAGAAACCACATTTCTGTCTTCTTCTTTTGCTGCCTTTCATCCCCAAATGGAAAATAGTCAAATTCTTTTCTTTGTAGGATTGTTCATGATTGGTTAGACTTTGAAATTAAAATGTTCTGCTACGAGAGGTAGTCAGTCTCATGCTGGCCTTTCCTTGATGCTTCTAACGACGAATATGACAGGTTCAATGGATCAATGAATTGCGGCTCCGTAACCGCTAAAATACACTGCTATTAACACCTTACCCAGTTTATACATCAATCAATCAATCAGGTACCTGTTCCACAATGAAGGTTGGCTGTAATTTATCTCCAACACTGTCTGTCTCTCTCATTGATTGTACATCTTGCTGCTCCTCCATCTCTTGGTGTTATATTACTATTCTTTTCTTCCCTTATGGGCCATGCATGGTAAGAGACAGCGATATTTCGGTCACATTTCTGTCATAAATGTACCTTTGCAAAGATTACTGCTAGGACATTGCTAGGACATTGCTAGGACATTGCTAGGACATTGCTAGGACATTGCGATGAACCCATGATGGTTTTCTGGGCAATTTTACGTTTAGTAGTTTGCCATTGCATTCTGCACGAGAAGCCAACAAGTAAGTCCAACTGACCTGTGTGTCGAATGAACCCACTACCGCCTTCAGCACACAGGAAGTTTACGTTTCCTAAATTAACACCATTACATACAATTGTATAATTAAGTCAGGTCCGTCTCTACTGTATTACAGTTACTTCTGTCTCCTTATTATTTAAGACTATGTCCTCATGTGCCGATCTCCCTGGTCGAGGAGTTAGCAGCTTTCTTCGTAACCCCGAATAAGGGTTGAACCTACGACCACGGCATCAGCACACCGGATGTTTCAGAACGAGCTATCTTATCCAGTCTACCATGCTGACCTCCGATATTTGTATCAGTTTCTATAGTTCCTCCTGACCTGTAGCTTTTTTTTTTTTTGCGTCGGCTCGCTTTGAACTCAAGCATAGTCCATACACACTATTTATAGTAGTGATGGACTGAATTTTGCATGTGGATTAGCTTTCCCTATTAACAGTGTCCCTCGCCATCAGGCGAACCCACTCCGACTTCAGAGGTACTTGTAATTTACGTCCCCAAGTCAAGGACGACAGGTCAACATTTTAGTCCAAGTGTCCGGTGTAGGGGTTGAACCGTTTACCTCGGCATTAGCACACCGGATGTTTGAGAACACGCGTTCTTACCCATTCGACCATGCTGACCTGCGACCCGTAGCATTGAAAGCATCGTAACGTGTCCATGAAAGAACCTAAGCTAGCCAACCTCCCATACACACATCATTCTATAGTTCCTCCTGACCCGTAGCATTTAAATCATCGTATCGTGTCCATGAAAGAACCTAAGCTAGCCAACCTCCCATACACACATCAGAACCCAGAAATGGTTCCTCTATGGACAGACGTGCCCGCTCGTTTACATACCCGGTCAATGACCTGAATAATTGGTACGGAAAATATGCGCTATCGTTGTTCTCTGCTTTGAGATAAATGGCAGAGGGGGGAGTGAGAGGCAGGAGGGGGGGAAAAGGTTCAAAGAGTTCAATACGCATTTCGGGTGTCGAAGTGAGTTAGCCGACTGCCGTACGTTCTGGAGTTTGTGGGTTCTTCTTCTTATTTTTGTTCTTCTTGTTCTTCTTCTTCTTCTTCTTCTTCTTCTTCTTCTTCTTCTTCTGCGTTCATCCAGAGTGGTTTTTTTTCCCAGATGTAATTGCGGTGTGTCTAAGTTAGGCACCCTTTAGTCGAGACCCTTGGGCCAACACATCCGACTTTTGCGTGCGTTTTTGACCAGGTTAGCATTCCTGGGAGACTCTCACTTTAGAACGGTCGAAGACTTCACGGTCATCACTCAAGGGAAGGCAGGGACAGTCCATGGCATTTTCCGCCATCCAGGGTGGCTTCCATAGTTGCAGAGCCGACACATAGCGCTCTGGTGCTGCGCCCATCTAGGAATCGCCACGTCCTGCACATGGCTGCTTTAATTCCTCACTTCGATGTATTGGGCATTTCGTTCGCCACAGGCCGCTCCTGCACAATTCAGGAACGGTCAGTCTGCAGACGACTTCGACTCAGCGAGCTTTCGGTTCGGACGTGTACTGACGCTGTGCCCAGAAAATTAGATCGTCAGAGCTGTTTCGGTCGGAAAACTAGATAGTCAGAGATGTTCCGGTCGGAAGACAAGGTAGTCAGAGCTGTTCCTGGCACGAAGGACATTTCACTCGGACGTTTTTGCGTTGTGCCAATTTATTTGCACCTTTAAGTCGGCACATCCGACTTCTGCGGGCATTTTTAATCAGGTTGGCCTTCCTGGATGTTTCGAGGAACATTCTGTTGTGGTGTCGTCCACATCTCTGCTGGTCAAGTTAGAAGGGGCAGGGACTTTACGATCAGTCCTCAATGGAAGGCAGGGAGAGTCCATGGGCATTTCCGGCTATCCAAGGAGGCTTCCATAATTGCAGAGTCAGCACATAGTGCTCTGAGACTGGGCTCACCCGAGGAATCACCACGTCCTACCCATGGTTGCTTTAATTCTTCACTTCCATGTATAAGGCATTTCGTTCGCCACTGGCCGCTTTCCGCACAGACCAGAAACGGTCAGTCTGCAGACGACATCCACTCAGCAAGCTTTCGCTTCTGCTTCCACGTAATGGATTCGCTAGCCAAGCGTTCTATTACGTGTTTATGAGACATTTTTCCACCATTGTCTACGCTCGCTCGTGAGCTCTAGTACAGACTTGCATCGTAACCACTACGTGCGATTGGGACGCTTTTCCACTTTTAGTGGCTCTCTCGAGGTAGGCTATATGTGCTGCCGGCTCGGCACCTTACCTCCATGCAGCAGAGAGTGAGTAACGGTCAGGTACTCTTATCCGGGGATCCCTCTTATCCCTCGGATGAGAGCCTTCGAACAGGTATCTGAACCAAGCATGTAGCAGGCTTAGCATCTCACCGCCATTATGCAGTGGGTGAGTATCAGCCCGGCTCTCACATCCGGGGGATGTTGACTTAGAGGCGTTCACTCATATCTCTCAGCGGAGAGCCTTAGAGTATGTGTCCGGACCAAGAATTAGTGGCACCGTGCGATTGTTTCGGACTTTGACTGCTATCCGCAGCCTACCTGCAGAGCAGCAGGTTGTGCCTCTCTCGGTCTGGCCCCTATCCCAAGACCTGTCCGACATGTAGTTGTGCTTCCGTCGGCAGAGCTATTGGGGTCATTGGAACACACAAGAGCCTCTACCACTACAAGGGAGTTGTGGGTTCGATTCCCAACTACATGATTCGGGTCACGAGAGCAATTTTCTCGGAGTCTCCTGGGAGTTGTCGCTGGGGCTACGGAGTTCGTGCTTTACACGACGCTTTCGACAGGCCGCTCTGCGGAAAGAGACCGAGCGTTATCCGATGCATTGAAGTCGATTCTCTCGTCTTAAAATTCCTCGACAAGCACACAAATGTGTTAAATGAGGTGTTGCGTGTTATCTGATGCGACTGCTGGACAATGAGTAATGAGTGTATCGTCTGGAGGCAGTGGGGGTGTGTTAGATGAATCAAAATGGGATCTTCCCAGCGAACTTGAGTTAGCGAGGCAGGCGTTTCAAGAATGTAACCGCATCGTGCAGCCAGGGTCGTGGTTTGAGCGGGCAAAAGAGCAAAATGTGTACGACCGTTCGACAAAGTCTCGATAAGCGCCCACTCTCTCTCTCGATGAATAGTGGGCCTGCAGTCAGTAAGCTGGTATAGCTTTTTTTTCGGTCAGTCCTGCCGGCGTAGCTTGAAAGCTCGTTGGTAGGCGTCCAGTGGTTTTGCATGTATCACCTTGTACCGGGAGGGCGCGCTTTAGCGATGCTACTCTTGGCTTGCGTGTGCGTGAATAGTCCGTCTGTCCGATAGATATCTGGTTGATCCTGCCAGTAGTCATATGCTTGTCTCAAGGTACAAGGTGTGCGTGAACGTCTGGCCTGTCAGTCGCCATGTACACTTGTGCGTTGCTGAGGCTCAACCGTAAATCGGGAGATCTGCTCGCATCCTAGACTAGCAGTATCTTCTGTGGGCAGCTTCTCGCCTCATGTATGTGTGGTCCGTTCTGGCGGTCAGTCCGTCTTCGGCGAAGGAAATCTTGTTGATCCTATAAGTAAGCATACGCTCATTACTTGTCGCTACGCTTGTCTTAAAACTGAAAATTAAAGGAATTGGCGGAAGGGCCGTTTGCACGAGGCTCTCGAGAGCCAATATATACAGGGATAACTGGCCCGTGGCAGCCTAACGTCCACTGCATCTGTCTCCGTCTTCCAGTCGTCTTGCCATGCTCGCCACTGGAGCCAGACGGACACAGACGAGGGAGCGGGGGCGAAGGTGTTGCGCGACCACTTCCTTGCTATACAAAACCAAAGCGCAAGTCATTCGTTCCTCATCAAAAGATGTAGTGTAATGAATGGTCATCGTCAATGAATGGTCAACGTCATTCATGATGGAAGAGAAGACAATGCACGCTAAGGTATTGGTAGTTGTTGGTGTTACATGATCACTTGTCAATAGCATATGGAAAAGACAAGTGTGGGATTAGTCATTTGCGGGAAAATACGAGGCTAAAGAGGTAGAGTAAAACAGAGAAAGATAAATGTGGGAAGCTTAAAAATGTGGGTAACAAACTACGAGGGGGTTTCACATAAAAACGTTAACAGTGTGATAGAAATTGCAATAGCCATGCCATTGTCTTGTAACATGTCAGTAGTGTTGTTATTGATGTCAAGAGTGTAAGCTCGTGACATCACGTTACAAACGAACTCGGTCAAGTCATAAGGACAGTTTAAATATGGCCACCCCACTTTTGACATGCACCAAAGAGGAGCCGCTATCTGATATCAATTTTTGGTCAGTGAAGGGACGAAACCTATAGACATTCATCTGTGAATGAAGGTCTATGACGGTGATGCAAGCCTGTCAGCCCAGCAAGTGTTTGAGTGGAGTAAGAAGTTTCAAAACAACGTAACTTTGTGACAGACTGTTCACGACCGGGTCAGGCACACCGAGTAGTGCTAACAGAGTCGATTTTTCTACAAGAATCCAAGCACTTTATCGGCGCTGGAGGACTTGCTTTGAACGCAGTCTGACTACATCAAAAAAAGGATAGTGTGTTCTTTACTTTTTCCAGAATATATTCACTCCGAAACAAAAACTTTAAGGTCTTCATTTGAAGCCTTCTTGTATAAAGTTAGCAACGTCAACTTCACAAATTACAAGATGATAGAAGGGAATGGAGAGTAATCACAGTCAGTGTCTGCTCCAGACAAGATACATGAACACGCAGAAGGAGAAAAAGATTAAGGAGAAGAAGAAGAACAAGAAGGAGGAGGAGGACGAGGAGGAGGAGGAGGAGACCAGGAAGAAACACGGGTAGATAGAGCCCTTTATCTTGGATGTAATCTATCTTAAATGTTGCATGTCATTTGTAGGACCTTTCTTTAAAGTTTTACCTCATATGGTTCGGTCTCTTTCCGCAGGGCGCCCTGCCAGGAGCGTCGCGCGAAGCACGAACCCCATAGCTCCAGCGACGACCCCGGGGAATCTCCGACATACGTAGCCTGGAATCGAACGCACAACCTTCGGAGCTCGTAGCAGACGTCTTGACCTCTTCTCCAAGGAGACTCCCTTGCAGGCAGTTTCGATTAACTCCAGTTGGACTTTCATAGGAAATTGTATGTTAAGTACTCGTAGTTTGCCATTGCTTTCTAAACGAGAAGTCGACATTTAAGTCTAGCTTAATGCCGGTGAGGGGACTGAACTCACTACCACACAATCAGCTTGCCGGAAGTGTAATTTCGGCCACGTGGACTGCTGGAATCTGTCTAAGGGAAGACAAACTGACACACATGTACACTGGAGTAGGGAACACCAACCTCTGAGGTATATGCTTGCTTGCTTGCTTGTGTTCGTTGGCTTGAGCTCCAACGTGAAGTCCTGTATGTCGGATGAAGGCATCCTGTTGTCCAACATCAGTGTGATGTCATACAGGACCTGAGTTTTGCGTGAGTATCCGTTGTCCCATGTCTGGCTTATTGGTGTGCAGACTGGTGGGTCCTCGCAGTACAGGCAGACACTCTCCGACTTCGGAGGAATCGGCGATCCTACTGACTTTAGCCAGGACCCCGAAGGGACCTGTTGCCCAGGACGCTCGACGAGGACGCGTCAATAGGTCTTGGCCAGTATATAACCCAGCCCTGGTGCCTTGGAAACACCTCTGCGTCCCTCTGAGGTATATAACTAGGTTAGGCGGGAAGGGTGGCGGAAGTGACGCACTCGACTCCAATGGGGAATCCCGAAAACACCCCAATCACACTATCCCTTCATGGGATTATCATTGTGCATTGGCCGATACATTTACCTTCACATTAACCTATACATTTACCTGTAGCTTCACCTTTGCATTTATTTACCATTACTGAGAGCAGGTACTAAATTATCTGTTTGAAGAACAATATGCAGCGGGGCGCGTTAGTGCAGTCGCATGGGAGCCACGCTGGTAATATTATGAGTGAGATCGGACGAGAGTTTGACGCCTGAGTTCCTCGTCCGTTAAGTGAGGCAAAGAAAAGACGTCTATTCTTATGTGCATTCAGACCTACAAAGTGTGATGGTCTTAGCACATCACACGCACACAACTAGCAGATGTCATCATTGGGATTTGCTGTTATTTTTATCTATGGACAATAGGAGATATAAGTTGATAGGTTGGTGCCGAGAGGTAGGACTGCCGTCTTTACAACAACAATTACTAAAGTAAAGTAAAGTAAAGTAAAGTAAAGTAAAGTAAAGTAAAGTAAAGTACTGTTTAATAAAGTAATGTAAAGTACAGCAAAGTAAAGTAAAGTAAAGTAAAGTAAAGTAAAGTAAAGTAAATATTATTAAGCAAAGTAAAGTAAAGTAAAGGACCCTATTACACTCCTTAATGAGCCGTGTTGATTATATAGTACTAGCCTCATATTTGTCTAGACCAGTCGGCACTCCACGGGCGATGTTATCAATATCTTTGATTTAAGAAATCCTCCACGATGGGGATTCGAAGACGCATCCACCGGGCCGACATGTAGACGTGCTAACTACTGCACTTCCGAGGCTCAGTACAAGAAACACCGAGGCGGAATAGTTTCAAAATAGGCAATGCGGGGGGTCCTTGCTCTTGGATCATGCGGTAGTGGATCTGATCCTGGGGTAGTGGATCTGATCCTACGGTAGTGGATCTGATCCTGCGGTAGTGGCTCTGATCCTGCGGTAGTGGATTGGGCGTCAGGGTTTCTTGGAATAGGCGAAGGTCTTAGTGGCCCCTTGTGCACGTTGTGTCTGTTATACATCTCTCGACAATTGGTCCTAACAGAGGAGATACAAGACAAGAAAACAGGACTATCTCAATTCGCGGACGACAGCACCATATGGAGGAGTGGTAAGGCGGCAAAGACTACACGAGGACCCCTCCAAAAACAAATAAACAAGCTAACCGCATGGATGGACAAATGGGGCTTCAAAATCAACACCAATAAAACAGTCAGTATGGCATTTAGCAGCAAGACGAAGATAAATTCTAACAAGGACTACAAAATAGAGATAAAAGGGGAAACCATTAATAGAACAAGCAGCACAGTATTCTTAGGAATGACCCTAGACGAACAGATGAACTGGTCAAAACATATAGGTCAGACACTAGAAAGATGTAAGAAAGCAAGCAACCTAATGCGGGTGATAAAATGTAACGGTTGGGGTGCCCAAACCAAAACAATGCTGATGTTCTATAAAGCATTTATCAGAGGCAAGCTAGAATATGGCAGCATTGTGTAGGACTCAGCATCAGAAGCCAACAAGAGGAGGTTAGACACCATACAGACCCAAGCGCTAAAAAGCATCCTGGGAGCTGGAAAAGGGACTTCCGAAGAAGCCATGGAGGTAGCACTGGGTATACTACCACTGAGTCTGAGGCGTAAACAGCTGACGTATAACTACTGGCTAAAGGTAGCACAAGACGAAGACCACCCTGGATACCAAACGTTCAGTGACAACCGGGGCAAAGGGGGGGGGGGCATCCAAAAAGTAAAACTGCAAAGACCGGCAGGATGGGAAGCAGCAGAGAAGATGAAGGAAGAAATGGAGCTAGCAGAGACCCTGAAACAGACAAGACGGTTCAAGCCAACAATCCCACCATGGGAACTAACAGTTCCATTCACAGACTGTAATCTGGCAAAGACCATCACCAAGGACACGGAGGACACAGATGCAAGAGACGCGGCCAAGGCGTGCATTCAAGAAATCAGTAAGGACAACCTCATAATATACACAGACGGGTCCAAGAACGAACAGGGAGAGGTAGGAGCAGGAGTAGTGGTCCCAGACTGGACGATGAAGAAACAGTTCAAACTAACAGACCAGACAGCAGTATGCACAGCCGAACTGGTAGCCATAATGAAAGGCCTGGAGATTGCAGCCGAAAAACCACCACTGAGACAGTGTATATTAACAGACTTCCTGTCCTCAGTACAAACGCTCGGGAACTTCGCTAGACGAAACAGACCCGACATAACAGATGAGATATTAGCGACAGCCACCAACCTCAGGTACATGGGATGCCAAGTCACCATCGGATGGATACCAGCTCACAGGGGTATCCCGGGAAACGAACAATCAGACAGAGCAGCGAAACGAGGACTAACCAGCAATAATAAAATCAGCAACGGCCTAGGTAAAGTAGAAGGGAAGAATATCGTCAAAAACTACATTCTCCAGGAATGGAGGAAACAGTGGCGAGACAGCGCTAAAGGTCGTGATGCATACCAAGTACTGGGTGAACCCAGCTACAAGCCACAAGTCAAGACCAACATGAAAGCACCGGCAAACAGACAGCTGTGTAGAATCAGACTAGGTAACTGGAAAGACACAAGAGAAAACCCATTCTGCAGATCATGCCTAGAAAACAACACCATTGAACACTATTTACTAGCATGCAACAAGTGCAACAGTGAACGAAGGGAGCTGAGAGATCACTGGGACCCAATGAAAATGACGGAGTGCCTACACACAAACAACAACCCAGAAATACAGCGGCTGTTCAGACAGTTCATCTGCAGACCTGGGAAGGCCACATAACCTCCCTATATTGTATATATTTATATGTCTATATGGTTATTTTATTTTTTTATGTATGTGCTCCCCCGATGGTGTTTCCACCTTGTCGTGGTGGGGGAGCTTGAGTTTCTCAATGACCCTGAGAGCTATGCCGGCGGTAGCGTAGCTACCAGCTGGGCCTCCCAAGCCGGACAGGTCAAAGGGTAGAGAACAGACAAAGAGAAACACCCTGGTCCTCCAGGTTGGGGGTTGAAGCGTGGGGTTAACATCCCCACCTTTGTAAAAACCTTTCTTTGTTACGAAACAAATACATGAGCCTCGATATCGGACTGACTTATCTGGACAACGACCTTGGAACGTTAAAGGACTTTTGAGATTTGGAACATGGAATGTACGGACACTATATCGAGCTGGAGCGGCCGAAGAACTAACCCGGGAGCTGGTTGAATATCAAATGGATATCACATCAATTCAAGAAATAAGGTGGCCAGGAGAGGGTACTTTAGAGCAAAATGGAATGATTATAATATATGGAGGAAACACCCAAAATAAACATGAATTAGGAACAGGATTTGTCATCAAAAAAGAGTTATGGGGGAACATTTTAAACTTTAAAGCTTTTAATGACAGGATTAGTAAATTACGAATAAAAGGTAAATGGAAAAATATAACGATGATTAATGTACATGCACCTACTGAAGAGAAAGAAGATGATATTAAAGAAGACTTTTATAATGATCTGGAAGATGTCATAGAAGAAACCCCCAAACAGGACATCCTGATTGTGCTGGGAGACTTCAATGCAAAAATAGGTAGAGAGCAAACTAATAAAAAAGTGGCCGGTATGGAAAGCCTACATACAACTTCAAATGATAATGGATGGAGAGTCATCAACCTGGCAGAAGCCAAAGGACTGCAGATTAGCAGTACCAGACTACAAAGAAAGGATATACACAAACAAACTTGGAAATCATGTGACAAGAGAACCTATAATCAAATAGATCACATTTTAATTAACAACAGAAATGCATCAAACATACAGCAAGTCAGAAGTTATAGAGGAGCTGAGTGCCATAGTGACCATTTCCTCGTTGGAGCAAAATTTAAAATAAAACTTAAGAGAGCTTTCTATACTAAATTACAAAGATTACACCCAACATATAACAGAGAAAAACTACAAGACATTACAGTCAAAGAGAAATTTACAGATGAAATAAAATGTAAACTTGAAACTTTGCAAAACCCTTTGGAGGAAAGCGTTGACCAAACTTGGTTGAACATCAAGAATACAATTCAATCTACCGCAGAAGAATGTCTCGGTGTGTCAACCACGCATAGAAAGAACAGATGGTTCAATCAAAAATGTGAAGAAGCAGTCACTAAGAAGAAGAATGCCAGACATGTATGGTTAAATGACATCAATAACATCCAAAAGGAAGAGCATTATAGAAATGAATGTAAAGAGGCTACAAAAATAGTCAGACAGCAGAAGCGAGAATATATGAGTAATATAATCAAAGATTTGGAAACTAATCACCAGAAAAATGAATCCAGAAAGTTTTTTAAAGTACTGAAGTCAATGAAACGAGGGCACCAACAAAACACATATGGTTTAAAAGACAAAAATGGGAATATGATAAATACCAATGAAGAAATGTGCAACACATGGAAAGAATATTTTATTGAATTACTAAATTGTGAAGCTCCAAGTAACATTTTCCCACAGGAAGAGGTTCTAACATGCGAACCACAAATTGAAGAACCTACATTTGAAGAAATCCTATATGTAATCACACGACTTAAAAACAATAAGGCAACTGGGACTGATGGAATTGCTGCTGAATTTATAAAGGCAGGTGGCCATGCATTACATCTAAAGCTATACGAACTAATAATAAAAATCTGGAGGACAGAAGAATTACCCCATGACTGGAAAGAGTCATTATTGATACCTATCTTTAAGAAAGGAGACAAGTTCCAATGTGGAAATTATAGAGGAATATCACTACTGTCCACAAGCTATAAGATACTATCCGCAGTATTACTAAATAGACTAAAACCATATTCAGAAGACATATTAGGTGACTACCAGGCGGGTTTTAGACAAAACAGATCAACAATAGATCAGATATTTATCTTACGACAAATAGCCGAGAAACATTGGGAATATAAAAGAGATCTCCATAACATTTTTGTGGATTTTAAAAAGGCTTATGATAGTGTCCATAGGAATAGTCTATGGAATGTTATGCAGGAATTTGGAATACCAAGGAAGTTAATTAACATGACCAAACTATGCATGGAAGATACTTATAATATAGTAACATATAAAGGCAGGAAATCAGACCCCTTCCAAATAACATCTGGCTTGAAACAGGGTGATGCACTATCGCCGCTACTCTTCAATCTGGCTCTAGAGAAAGTTGTAAGGAAGGTAAAGGAGGAATGTGATATTGGAGGAACATCCAAGCTGCTTGGTTATGCAGATGATATAGATATTATAGGGCAAAGTGAACAAAAGACATTAGAAATATTGACTCACTTAAAGGAAAAAGCCCAACAGATGGGGCTGGTTATCAACCAAGATAAGACAGAATATATGGTAATTTCAAGAGACGGAATGGCTAAAAACTCTGGCCACATACAAATAGATAATATGACCATTAAAAGAACGGAAACATACAAATACCTGGGTACAATCTTCAACTGCTCCAACATCATAAGGGAAGAAATACAAACTAGAATCAACTCTGGAAATAAGATATACTATGCACTACAACATCTACTAAAATCAAAGGCGCTATCTCGTAACACCAAAATCACAATATACAAAACACTGATCAGACCAGTTGTGCTGTATGGCTCTGAAACCTGGAGTACAACGAAAGGAGACGAAGCCTTGTTACAAACCTTTGAGAACAAAATTTTAAGACGCATCTTTGGACCCATTAGGGATACACAAAGTGGAGAGTGGAAAAGAAGAAGTAACAAAGACATTTATGATTTGTTTAAGTCCCCGCTAATCACTGGTATCATGAAGGCTAATAGACTACAATGGCTGGGGCATATAGAAAGAATGGAAGATAATAGGGAAACAAAACTCGCTTACACTCAGGAAATAAATGACCGTAGACCCCGAGGTAGACCAAGAAGGCGGTGGAGAGATAATATACATACAGACCTACAAGCACTTGGAATCAACGACTGGCAAGAGAAGGTCCACCAGAGAGACGAATGGAGACAGATTGTATTTGCAGCAAAGAACCTCAATGGCTCGGAATGCTGAAGAAGAAGAAGAAGATGTATGTGCGTATATATACACATATATCTTTAAACAAACAAACAAACAACAACAAAAAGCTGAGTGGCGGGGTGAGTAGCAGGATGGTTAGTTGGCTCTTACGGAAGGGCTCCTGAACGGGGATGATAGGGAGACCTGGTCGTCTTGTTGTCGCACCAACCCATACACCGATGATGAAAACAAGAAAGCGAACGTAGAGGAGGACTGGCAGCTGACGGGGGAACAACTTGAGACTGCACTTAAATTCTCTGCCTTTGCCAATATCGAGTCCTTATAAGGACTGAACGTGACCGGGACCAGCCCCGGTGAGAACAACACAGCATAAGACAAAAGAAAATAACCAGACAGCACAAAAGAACTTATCCGACAAAGAGCTGAACCAATAAAACCAGTATGAATTAGGACTAACAATCCACACAACCACGGATCTCAACAATAACCGACGCTGAGGAAGCAGGTTTGACGAGACCGAATTTGGAATTTTTTTTTTTTTTTTTTCGAAAATATGAATTGGAATTAGAAATGGGAAATCTCTTGACAATTGGACAAGAGTAATCTCTCGACTAATGGAAATGAAACAATTATAGAGAATTGACTACGGAAAGTCGATCGAAATTTGGGAATGAGAAATCTATCGACAGTTGGAAATGGGATATCTTTTAACTTTGGACCTCAGAAATGACATTGGTCATGTCGCCAGTTGGAAATGGGAAATTTATCGACAGTTGGAACTGGGTAATCTCTCGACAGTTGAAACTGGGTAATCTCAAGACAGTTGGAACTGGGTAATCTCTCGACAGTTGGAACTGGGTAATCTCAAGATAGTTGGAAATGGGTAATCTCTCGACAGTTGGAAGTGGGTAATCTCAAGATAGTTGGAACTGGGTAATCTCAAGACAGTTGGAACTGGGTAATCTCAAGACAGTTGGAACTGGGTAATCTCAAGACAGTTGGAACTGGGTAATCTCAAGACAGTTGGAACTGGGTAATCTCAAGACAGTTGGAACTGGGTAATCTATCGACAGTTGGAACTTGGTAATCTCTCGACAGTTGGAACTAGGTAATCTGTCCACAGTTGGAACTGGGTAATCTATCTACTGTTGGAACTGGGTAGTCTCTCGACAGTAGGAACTGGGTAATCTATCGACAGTTGGAACTGGGTAATCTATCTACAGTTGGAACTGGGTAGTCTCTCGACAGTAGGAACTGGGTAATCTATCGACAGTTGGAACTGGGTAATCTATTGAAAGTTGAAATTGGGTGATCTATCGACAATTGGAATTGGGAAATCTCTCGACAGTTGGAACTGGGTAATCTATCGACAGTTGGAACTGGGTAATCTATCGACAATTGGAACTGGGTAATCTCTCAACAGTAGGAACTGAGTAATCTATCGACAGTTCGAAAAGGGTAATCTCTCGACAGTTGGATCTGGGTAATTTCTCGACAGTTGGAACTGGGTAATCTCTCGACAGTAGGAACTGGGTAATATATCGACAGTTGGAACTAGGTAATCTATCGACAGTTGGAACTGAGTAATCTCTCGACAGTTGACAATAGGAAAATTAGGTCTTTGACCAGACTGCGTGTCACAATTTATAATACCAAGACACAAAATAGTATTTATAGCTTATGTGGTTCTGGAGTACACACATTTTGATCCTTAACTGTGTGTAAGGGTCTGTGCACTGTTTTAAAAACCTCCTGATCTCCTTGTGTGATCTATGGGCCGAAGTTTGAGTATTTGTTGGGTTAACAGTGTGCAGGGAAAGTGATCTTTTGCGAACTTTACTTTATATTGTTTCAAGTCTTTAACTCTTCGAGTCCAAACATTACAGTCTCTAAAGTAACATCTGAGTCTCAACTACTTACTAGTGTAACCTTCTTAAACAGAAGTTCAAGTAATAACTAATATCATCTTCATGTTTCAGGTCCTTAGCAGACTGTTGCTCTCATCACGGCCCGCCACAACTTTGCTCTCATCACAGCCCGCCACACCTTTGCTCCCTTCACTGCCCGCCATAACTTTCCCTTTATCACAACTCGCCACAACTTTGCTCTCATCACGGCCCGCCACAACTTTGCTTTTATCACGGCCCGCCATAACTTTACTTTCATTACGGCCTGCCACAACTTTGCTGTCATTACGGCCCGCCACAATTTTGCTCCCATCACGGCCATAACTTTGCTCCCTTCACTGTCCGCCATAACTTTGCTTTCATCACAACTCGCCACAACTTTGTTCTCATCACGGCCCACCACAACTTTGCTTTCTGCACGGCCTGCCACAACTTTGTTCTCATCATGGCCCGCAACAACTTTGCTCTCATCACGGCCCGCCATACTTTGCTCCAATCACGGGCCCGCCATAACTTTGCTCCCATCACGGCCCATCACAACTTTGCTCTCATCACGGCCCGTCACAACGTTTCTCGGTCCCTTGGCATTTCTCCTGCCTCTTGCCTGCCCTTGCCCAATGTTCGTGGGGTGTCCTGCTTCCATCTTCGCGCTGGTCGGCACCTGTCTTATCTTCCAGAAACCATGCCTTCCGTCTTCCCCACTCTTCCCCAACCACTGTCACGATAAATATGGACATGAAACTGTTTTTAAGCCAGTTTTCTTCGATGTTCGGATCTGGTAGATTGTAGAATGTAAGTATTTGTCCATCTTATTTGTCCACGACAGTCTAAGAACCTGTCTGTAACATCTGTGCTCAAAATAACCCCCCACCCTTTTTATTTCTATGTGTGTGTGTGTGTGGGTGGGGGAGGGGGGGTTTAGCTTAGTTATTTCGAAATTTGCTGGCTCTGTGTCGAATTATGTTTTCGAATAAAATTAGTAATCCCGCATACCACGTCGAAACACAGCTGTGGGTGGTTTGACAGCAAACCAACTTGCGTCGATTTCTACAAAACACACGACTGATGCTGTTCTTTAAACTTGCACATTCGCTTGTTTGCTAGTGCTGTGCCATGGGTTCTTAATGCTGTTTAACCTAATAACTAAAAATTAAAATACACCGGTCTCTGTGGCTAAGGGCTTGCGAACGTGGTTTGTGAGCCCGTATACCCGGGTTCGAAACACGGCGATGCTGGTTTTTTTCGAAAAAGGTATAGGGGCCGGTCGTTCAGAAAGCAATGGCGAACTACTGAACGTAACACTTGCCTAGTACATCAACAGCAGCTGAAAATGCTGGTGTTGACTGCAACTTCCCGTAAGGGATACGCAACACAATAACTAAAGCAGAAGATTAAATGGTTCGGCCATCTCGTTAGAATGCAACATCACTAATTATCAGCGCTGGGGCTACGTCAAAGAAGATATGGTTCGAGAGCATGAGGACGACATTTAAGACACTGTACAATCACACGGAATGACACTATCCAGTGCCACCCATCGGACTCTGAAATGTCAACAGTTCCTTCCCACTACGCTTGATGGCAAAATTGGAATGTGATGATGATGATTATGGTGATGATGATGGATGATGATGATGATGATGATGATGATGATGATGATGATGATGATGATGATGATGATGATGATGATGATGATGATGATGATGATGATGATGATGATGATGATGATGATGATGATTCCAACGGAGCCGAGGTGACCGTTTCTAAACATAATACAAATACACGAAAAGCAAAAGTTCTAACTACATGACTACTCTAACACCAAACATTGTACTTTTAATCAAAAGCCTATTATGTATTATAATTAGATTAGACAATGCAATGTTAACAACAGAGTGCAGCTGTCCTTCAGAAACAAAGAGATCTGAGTTGATGGAATTACACCAAGTCAAGGCGATATGTATTTTTCTGTAGCAGGTGACCTTGTTATAACCGTCTGTTGATCGCTGTAAGGGGCAACTACGTGTCAGCGAATACCTGGGACAAAAATATATGTCATTGGTTATATATAACTTCGATCGATAGTCAGATAAACGGACATTCATATAGGTAAAGAAGTAGATATACATAATTAGGTGGATGGTTGGGTGTGCAGGTAGGTGGATATGTAGGTAGATAGGTAGGTGGATTGTTATGTTGGTAGGTAGGTAGGTAGTTAGGTAGGTGGGTAGGTAGGTAGGTAGGTAGGTAGGCTGTCAGGTAGATATGTAGGTGGGTAGGTAAGCAGGCAACTAGGTAGATAGGAAGGTGAGCAGGTAGGCAGGTAGGTGGGTAGATAGGAAGATAGATAGGCAGGTAAGTAGGTAGGTAGGTAGGCAGACAGGCAGGAAGTAGGTGGGTAGGCAGATAGGTAGGTAAGTAGGTAATTAGGTAGGTAGGTAGGTAGGTAGGCAGGCAGGCAGGCAGGCAGGCAGGCAGGCAGGTAGGCAGGCAGGCAGGTCAGAAGGTAGTTAGATGTTGAGCGGGAAGAAGGCAGGCAGACAGCAAATTGAAGAGATCGAGAAGCGTGGGCAAGCATGTTTAACTACAAATCTCGGTCTTTATTTCTGTTGTAGCTGACCCTTGTCCACACCTTCAGGTTCATGGGATATATGGTGCTAGCGCCATGTTTGCATAAACCCAATAAGCAATGGACCGGTGATGGGGTCAAGTTCACGCTGGCCGCCTATGCTTCCCAGGTCAATTTATTGTACCCAGTTCCGGTTTGAATGACCTCGGCAGTTGTACAAGTATTCGCGTCCCAAGGAGATTTGGCTTCGTGGCCACAGAGCTGGCAGGAAAACGTGCTATCAACGATACTGCAGCAAGCCTTAGTGTCTGGAATAAATTATCTTGATTATATTCAGCCATACCTCAACACCGCAAGGTACAAGAGGAACAAGATGAGATATTCCTACATACCTCGACAACGCAAGGTACAAGAGGAACAAGATGAAATGAGATATTCCTGCATACCTCGACACCGCAAGGTACAAGTGGAACAAGATAAGATGATATGAGATATTCCCCCATGCTGCCGTCTTGGGCCATCTTCACCTCAAATGTGGCTTTTACTTCAATGTTGTATTCAGATGGTACATGGCTTATATTCAAACAGTTCTCTTGTTATCAACTCTTCATTTTTGTCTTGAAATCTTCTTCAGCACTTGATCCGGTAAGTCAATGGTCAGATCTCTGACTGTCCTTGGGGCAAAACAAGTTTATTGTGAAAATGCAGCACGTTTTCTCTCCAAATCATTTCCAAACACAATACCCAGCATGTGGGCAGTGCAAGGTTTGATGAAATAAACAATCTTTGAACTAATTAATGTAGAAAGATCAAAATTTCCGGCGAAGTGCTAAAAAGACTCCATAGACGGAAAAACAACGATTGGGAATTCTCTGACAGGACGAGGAAAAGGTCTTTGCTAAGCAGAAATGAACCAAGAGGTCTTCAGAATAAAGTATCAAGAAGAAGGTGGCTCCGATCTCTGCAGGTGTGAGGTGGGTACGGCTTCTCCAGTCCCAGACCATTCGTCGTGTCTGGATTTCAGTCTGTGTTGCGTCATGTTCAAATCGGGCAGATGTGGTGTAATGGTGACCGAGCATTGACACTTCTCTCATTCAAGGACTTAACTCATTCAGTGCCGTAGAATAATATTTCGCACATTGAACCTCCCATGTGTACAGAAGGACGATATATCGCCATCTAGGGTCACCGTGTTATTTGTTTCGTGTCGCGGTATCTTCAATGCTCAGTGAATGGAAATGTTCATTATAATACTTGTTCCTTTGATTGTGTATAGACCTACTTTTTGTTTGGTACTGAATCAGTTTAGTGAATGTACTGCCCGGGGCATGCTGGAGTGCGGGGAAACAAGCGAGCGGATCCGTTGGCTTCAAGAGCACTAGTGCAGGGTGTATTTTTAATGACTGCAGTGTTCGAAAATATTGCCGGTCCAAGTTTTCTTTTTACCAGTTATGTTGCATGAACTTTACAGAGGGTGAATACAAAACTTGGACCGGAAATATTTTCAAACATTGCACAGTCATTAAAAATACACACTATAATTGGATACTCTTGAAAGACAAGGGAGATAATTCACCGTGGACAATGGGAGATAACTCGCGATGAACAAGGGAGATAACTAATGACGAAAAGGGGAGATATGCTGAGGACGTCTTCAAACGGTTGCTGGATAACGATACAATAGCAGATGAATATCAATTGGGGAATATTTTGAGGCCACTAAGACAGTTCATAAATACACGTTTGGCGTTCATTCGTTGAAGTGCCAGAAAGAAATATTGATGAGAGGACGCACTAGACAACATAACCATTTTACTCTATAGGTACCGACCGGGATTCGAACTTGTTACCTCCACATGACGATTGCTCATCGCTGCAGGAATAAGTGTACTTCGACGCATGAATAATAATTTTTTTTTCTTTGCATATCCTTTACAGGACATCGCTATCAACACCAGCATCTTTCAGCTCTATGTTGATCTCTTGGCAAGATTACGCTCAGTAGTTTGCCATAGCTTTCTGAGCGGCCGGCTCACATACGCCGTAAGTTACCGATGCGATTCGAACCACTGCTGATTCTCACCGTCATCATGTTACCGACGAGAGTATACGAGATTACGGAGAAAAGTCATAACCTCTAAGCCACGAAGCCGGCATGAATAATAATAGACACCCTTAATTTTTTTTTTTGTTTAAGGTGTCTTCATTAGCCAGGTTTATGGCATATGCACAGAATTCCTCTCACGTCTACTTCTGTTTTTCTATTTCTCTGAGCGCCAAACAATACGTGTTTATTTATTTATGAACTGTCTTAGTGGCCTCAAAGGGCTTCTCAACTGATATTTCTGTGTAATACGTGTACACATTGGAACCGACCAATCATTTATCTTGTTTAAATCGTCGTTAATATACTGGACACAGCATTACGGTCTGATGTAATTGTGTGTTTGTTATTTATCCTATGCTGGTTGATATCAAATTCTGAGACATCTGGTGCTATTTTAATGGTTAACTACGAATTCTGTCCATATTCTGTATTTGTGGGTTCATGTGGATGATAGACCTGGCTAATAAAACATCTTTCTTTTTAGGGATGTCTAACTGGTCGATACCTGTTCCTACAGCTAGGTGCCGTCGTCATGGAGGTGACAGGTTCGAATTATAGCGGATAACTATAGCCTTGAATTTTTATCTTATCAATTGCGTCCTGTAGTCTCTACTTTTATTTTCTTAACTTCTATGACCTCCAAACAATTCATGTGTGTTTATTTAACAACATTTTTTTTTTGCGTTCGCACGTTTTGAACTCAAGCGTAGTCCATACACGTGCTAATATTTTTAGTGCACTGGGCTGATTTTTGAGTGTGAATTTGCTTTCCCTAATATCATTGCTCCTCGCCATCTGACGCACCCACTCAGATTTTTGAGATACTTGTAATTTACGTCCCTAATTCTACGACGAGAAGTCAACATTTTAGTCCAACTGACAGGTGTAGGGGTTGATCCTAAAACCTCGGTATCAGCACACCGGAAGTTTAAAAGCGAGCGTTCTTATCCATTCGGCCAAGCTGGCCTCTGAATAACAGATGAGACAACTTCTAGAATACATGACTTAGGTTGACACGTGGATCCAGCACAGAGGGAAAGATAGTGAGGGCAGCGAGTCTGACATGTTTACAACTAATGTCTTATTGCAACGATAAGCATCTGCATCTTACTGAAAATAGGGCTTTAAAGGATAGAGGATCAGCTTCATTGCAAAGGGTTTTATCCAACATTGCTCTGTGTCTTTCCGCAGATCGCCCTGCCGAAAACGTGGAACATAGCACAAAATCATCGTGACCTCAAGGAATCTCCGGAAAGAAATAACTGTATTCGTGAACCTATCGATGGAATCCGGAAGCAAACCCACGACATTCGAAGCACGAAGTCACCCAACTACCTTTGCTGAGGCAGACGAGATTTTCCCAAAAGGCTATGACGTCAATTCTTACACCTGGAAAACTCTAGTTTTGAGGACCACTGAACTTGATCAGCGACGTAAGATTCATTCACTGCGCCACGGCGTGTTCATTCATGTTTTTTCATTGCCAACACCTTTATTTCTGCACTGTATGGAGGTCAACAACATTATTTATTATCCCCTGTTAAATTCAAGAATGCCTGCTAGTCTTGATAACTAACTTGTTGTGTGGGTATGATAAGAACATTGAAATGAACGTAGAAGTTTACAATCAGATGACAAGATTTTTAGCTGGTAGGACTCCTACGATTAGCTACGATATAGATCCAACAACAGAGACAAGGTGACACAACAGCGCCAGACTGGAGTATAAGCATGTAATAAATGTATATTGCCTTGAAACTGGGGTCGGTTATCTTTGTTGAAACTGGTTCGACAACCTTTGTTGAAACGGGGGTCGGAAATTTTTGTTGAAACTAGGGTCGGCAACTTTGATGATACTGTGGTCAACAACCTTTGTTGAAACTTGGGTCGGCAACGTTTTTTTTTAAACTGGGGTCGACAATCTTTGTTGAAACTGGGGTCGGCAACCTTTGTTGAAACTGGGGTCGGAAACCTTTGTTGAATCTGGGGTCGGCAACCTTTCTTGAAACTGGGGTCGGAAACCTTTGTTGAAACTGGGGTTGACAACCTTTTTTGAAACTGGCGTCGGAAACTTTTGTTGAAACTAGGGTCGGCAACTTTGGTGAAACTGGGGTCGACAACCTTTGTTGACACTTGGGTCGGCAACCTTTGTTGAATCTGGGGTCGGCAATCTTTGTTGAAACTGGGGTTGCCAATCTTTGTTGACACTGGGGTCGGCAATCTTTGTTGAAACTGGGGTCGGCATTTTTTGTTTAAGCTGGAGTCAGCAAACTTTGTTGAAACTGGGGTCGGCAACCTTTGTTGAAACTGGGGTCGATACCCATTGTTAACACCGGGGACGTATCTCATAAATGCCATTCAACAACGGGCCGCCTTCATTTGTAGGTTAACACATAACAGCACTTAAAAACTATGGGAGCATTATTTTAAGAAGTTCGATGAACTTCTCTGGCAAAGCAGCTCTATGATCTGGATTTTGCTGATCCTCTACTTCTTCTTCTTCTTCTTCTTCTTCTTCTTCTTCTTCTTCTTCTTCTTCTTCTTCTTCTTCTTCTTCTTCTTCTTCTTCTTCTTCTTCTTCTTCTTCTTCTTCTTCTTCTTCTTCTTCTTCTTCTTCTTCTTCTTCTTCTTCTTCTGCTTCTTCTTCTTCTTCTTCTTCTTCTTCTTCTTCTTCTCTTCTTCTTCTTCTTCTTCTTCTTCTTCTTCTTCTTCTTCTTCTTCTTCTTCTTCTTCTTCTTCTTCTTCTTCTTCTTCTTCTTCTTCTTCTTCTTCTTCTTCTTCTTCTTCTTCTTCTTCTTCTTCTTCTTCTTCTTCTTCTTCTTGAAATGTTTCTTTAACTGCAACGTTGTCTCTTTATGAATGTAACTGTCTTTTTTAGTTCACTAATTGGTCCATTGAGTTGATCTTCCACTGTTGTTTCTCAAGGCCAGAAGGTTTGATGACACACTGCAGATGGCAATGCCCTACTTCCCACACATTACTCTACTGTCCCACACATTGCCCTACATTCGCACACACTGCTCCACTATCTCACACATTGCTCCACTATCCCACACAGTTCTCTACAACCCCACACATTGCTTTACTATCCCACACATTGTTCTACCATCCCATACATTGCTATACTATCCCACACATTACTCTACTATACCAAACATTGTTCTACTATCCCACACATTTTTCTACTATCCCACACATTGTTCTACTATCCCACATATTACTCTACTATCCCACACATTGCTCTACTATCCCACACATTGCTCTACTATTCCACACATTGCTATACTACCCCACACATTTTTCTACTATCCGACACATTGTTCTACTATCCCACACATTACAATACTATAACACACATTGCTCTACTATCCCACACATTGCTCTACTATCCCACACATTGCTCAACTATCCCACACATTGCTCTACTATCCCACACATTACTGTACTATCCCACACATTGCTCTACTATCCCACACATTACTCTACTATTCCACACATTGTTTTACTATATCACACATTGCTCTAATATCCCACACATTACTCTACTATCCCACACATTACTCTACTATCCCACACATTGCTCTACTATCCCACACATTACTCGACTATCCCACACATTGCTCTACTATCCCACACATTACTGTGCTATCCCACACATTGCTCTACTATCCCACACATTGTTCTACTATCCCACACATTGTTTTACTATCCCACACATTGTTCTACTATCCCACACATTGTTTTACTATCCCACACATTGTTCTACTATCCCACACATTGCTCTATTATCCCACACATTGCTCTACTATCCCACACATTGTTTTACTATCCCACACATTGTTTTACTATCCCACACATTGTTCTACTATCCCACACATTGTTTTACTATCCCACACATTGTTCTACTATCCCACACATTGCTCTATTATCCCACACATTGCTCTATTATCCTACACATTGCTCTACTAGCCCACACATTGCTCTACTATCCCAACCATTACTGTACTATCCCACACATTACTGTACCATTCCACACATTGCTCTACTATCCCACACATTGTTCTACTATCCCACACATTGCTCTACTATCCCACACAGTGCTCTACTATCCCACATATTGCTCTACTATCCCACACATTGTTCTACTATCCCACACATTGCTCTACTATCCCACACATTGCTCTACTATCCCACACATTGCTCTACTATCCCACACATTACTGTACTATCCCACACATTGCTGTACTATCCCACACATTGCTCTACTATCCCACACATTGTTCTACTATCCCACACATTGCTTTACTATCCACACATTGTTCTACAATCCCACACATTGCTCTACTATCCCACACATTGCTCTACTATCCCACACATTGCTCTACTAGCCCACACATTACTGTACTATCCCACACATTGCTCTACTATCCCACACATTACTCTACTATCCCACACATTACTGTACTATCCCACACATTGCTCTACTATCCCACACATTGTTCTACTATCCCACACATTGTTTTACTATCCAACACATTGTTCTACAATCCCACACATTACTGTACTATCCCACACATTACTGTACTATCCCACACATTGCTCTACTATCCCACACATTACTGTACTATCCCACACATTACTGTACTATCCCACACATTGCTCTACTATCCCACACATTGCTCTACTATGACACACCATTGTTCTACTATCCCACACATTGTTCTACTATCCCACACATTGCTCTACTATCCCACACATTGCTCTAATATCCCACACATTGCTCTACTATCCCACACATTACTGTACTATCCCACACATTACTGTACTATCCCACACATTACTGTACTATCCCACACATTACTGTACTATCCCACACATTACTCTACTATCCCACACATTACTGTACTATCCCACACATTACTGTACTATCCCACACATTACTGTACTATCCCACACATTACTGTACTATCCCACACATTACTGTACTATCCCACACATTACTCTACTATCCCCACACATTACTGTTACTATCCACACATTACTCTACTATCCCACACATTACTGTACTATCCCACACATTACTGTACTATCCCACACATTACTCTACTATCCCACACATTACTGTACTATCCCACACATTACTGTACTATCCCACACATTACTGTACTATCCCACACATTACTGTACTATCCCACACATTCCTCTACTTTCCCACACTGTACTATCCCACACATTACTGTACTATCTCACACATTACTCTACTATCCCACACATTTTTCTACTATCCCACACATTGCTGTACTATCCCACACATTACTGTACTATCCCACACATTGCTGTACTATCCCACACATTACTCTACTATCCTACACATTGCTCTAATATCCACATATTACTGTACTATCCCACACATTACTGTACTATCCCACACATTACTGTACTATCCCACACATGTACTGTACTATCCCCACACAGTTCTGTACTATCCAACACACTGCTGTACTATCCCACACACTGCTGTACTATCCCAAACTTACTGTACCTATCCCACACATTGCTCTACTATCCCCACACATTGCTCTACTATCCCACCACATTACTGTACTATCCCACATATTACTGTACTATCCCACACATTGCTTTACTATCCCACACATTTCTCTACTATCCCACACATTACTCTACTATCCCACACATTGCTCTACTATCCCACACATTGCTCTACTATCCCACACATTACTGTACTATCCCACACATTGCTCTACTATCCCACACATTACTCTACTATCCCACACATTGCTCTACTATCCCACACATTGCTCTACTATACCACACATTGCTCTACTATCCCACACATTGATCTACTATACCACACATTGCTCTACAATCCCACACATTACTCTACAATCCCACACATTGCTCTACTATCCCACACATTGATCTACTATCCCACACATTGCTCTACTATCCCACACATTGCTCTACAATCCCACACATTGCTCTACTATCCCACACATTGCTCTACTATACCACACATTGCTCTACTATCCCACACATTCTCTACTATACCACACATTGCTCTACTATCCCACACATTGCTCTACTATACCACACATTGCTCTACTATCCCACACTATTGCTCTACTATACCACACATTGCTCTACTATACCACACATTGCTCTACTATCCCACATATTGCTCTACTATCCCACACATTGCTCTACTATACCACACATTGCTGTACTATACCACACATTAGCTCTACTATACCACACATTAGCTCTACTATCCCACACATTACTCTACTATACCCACATTGCTCTACTATACTCACACATTAGCTCTACTATACCACACATTGCTCGTACTATCCCACATATTGCTCGTACTATACCACACATTACTCTACTATCCACACATTGCTCTACTATACCACACATTAGCTCTACTATACCGACACAGTTGCTCTACTATCCCACACATTACTGCTACTATTACCACATATTGCTCTACTATACCACACATTGCTCTACTATCCACAATTAGCTCGTACTATACCCACATCATTGCTATACTAGACCACATATTGCTCTACTATACCAACACTATTGCTCTACTATACCACATATTGCTGTACTATACCCACACACGTTAGCTGTACTATACCACACAGTTGCTCTACCATACCACACATTAGCTCGTACTATACCACACATTGCTCTACTATACCACACATTGCTCTACTATACCACACATTGCTCTACTATACCACACAGTTGCTCTACTATACCACACATTGCTCTACTATACCACACATTGCTCTACTATACCACACATTGCTCTACTATACCACACATTGCTCTACTATACCACACAGTTGCTCTACTATACCCACACATTGCTCTACTATACCACACATTGCTCTACTATACCACACATTGCTCTACTATACCACACATTGCTCTACTATCCCACACATTGCTCTACTATACCACATATTGCTCTACTATACCACACATTGCTCTACTATACCCACACATTGCTCTACTATACCCACACATTGCTCTACTATACCACACATTGCTCTACTATACCACACATTGCTCTACTATACCACACATTGCTCTACTATACCACACATTGCTCTACTATACCCACACATTGCTCTAACTATACCACATATTGCTCTACTATACCACACATTGCTCTACTATCCCACACATTGCTCTACTATCCCACACATTACTGCTACTATCCCACACATTGCTCTACTATCCCACACATTGCTCTACTATCCACACATTGCTCATACTATCCAACACATTACTGTACTATCCCACACATTACTGTACTATCCCACACATTGCTCTACTACCACACATTACTGTCCTATCCCACACATTACTGTACTATCCCACACATTGCTCATACTATATCACTACATTGTTCTACTATCCCACAGCATTGTTCTACTATCCCACACATTGTTCTACTATCCCACACATTGCTCTAATATACCACACATTGCTCTAATATCCACACATTGGCTCTACTATCCACACATTACTGTACTATACCCACACATTACTCGTACTACCCCACACATTCCTCTACTATCCAACACATTACTGTACTATCCCACACATTACTGTACTATACCACACATTACTCTACTATCCCACACATTGCTGCTACTATCCCACACATTGCTAGTACTATCCCACACATTGCTCTACTATACCACACATTGCTCGTACTATACCACACATTGCTCTACTATACCACACATTGCTCTACTATACCACACATTGCTCTACTATACCACACATTGCTCTACTATACCCACACATTGCTCTACTATCCCACACATTGCTCTACTATACCACACATTGCCTCTACTATACCACTACATTGCTCTACTATACCACACATTGCTCTACTATACCACACATTGCTCTACTATACCACACATTGCTCTACTATACCACACATTGCTCTACTATACCCACACATTGCTCTACTATACCACACATTGCTCTACTATACCACACATTGCTCTACTATACCACACAGTTGCTCTACTATCCACACATTGCTCTACTATCCCACACATTGCTCTACTATACCACACATTGCTCTACTATACCACACATTGCTCTACTATACCACACATTGCTCTACTATACCACACGTTGCTCTACTATACCACACATTGCTCTACTATACCACACATTACTCTACTATCCCACCACATTGCTCTACTATCCCACACATTACTCGACTATCCCACACATTGCTCTACTATCCCACACATTACTGTGCTATCCCACACATTGCTCTACTATCCCACACATTGTTCTACTATCCCACACATTGTTTTACTATCCCACACATTGTTCTACTATCCCACATATTGCTCTACTATCCCACACATTGTTCTACTATCCCACACATTGCTCTATTATCCTACACATTGCTCTACTATCCCACACATTGCTCTACTAGCCCACACATTGCTCTACTATCCCAACCATTACTGTACTATCCCACACATTACTGTACCATCCCACACATTGCTCTACTATCCACACATTGTTCTACTATCCCACACATTGCTCTACTATCCCACACATTGCTCTACTATCCCACACATTACTGTACTATCCCACACATTACTGTACTATCCCCACATATTGCTCTACTATCCCACACATTACTGTACTATCCCACACATTGCTCTACTATCCCACACATTGCTGTACTATACCACACATTGCTCTACTATCCCACACATTGCTCTACTATCCCACATATTGCTGTACTATCCACACATTAGCTCTACTATACCACACAGTTGCTGTACTATCCCACACATTGCTCTACTATACCACACATTGCTCTACTATCCCACACATTACTGTACTATACCACACTATTGCTCTACTATCCCACACATTGCTCTACTATACCACACATTGCTCTACTATACCACACATTGCTCTACTATACCACACATTGCTCTACTTATACCACACATTAGCTTACTATACCACACATTGCTCTACTATCCCACACATTGCTCTACTATACCCACACATTGCTTCTACTATACCACACATTGCTTACTATAACCAACACATTGTTCTACTATCCACACATTGCTCTACTATACCACCATTGCTCTACTATACCACACATTGACTGTACTATACCACACATTGACTGTACTATACCCACACAGTTCCTCTACTATCGCCACACATTACTGTACTATCCCACACATTACTGTACTATCCCACACATTACTCTACTATCCCACACATTGCTGTACTATCCCACACATTGCTGTACTATCCCTCACATTGCTCTACTATCCCACACATTACTGTACTATCCCACACATTACTGTACTATCCCACACATTGCTCTACTATCCCACACATTTTTCTGTTATCCCACACACTGTTCTACTATCCCACACATTACTCTACTATCCCACACATTACTCTACTATCCCACACGTTACTGTACTATCCCATACATTGCTCTACTATCCCACACATTACTGTACTATCCCACACATTACTGTACTATCCCACATATTGCTCTACTATCCCACACATTGTTCTACTATCCCACACATTGCTCTACTATCCCACACCTTCTGTACTATCCCACACATTGCTCTATTATCCCACACATTGCTCTACTATCCCACACATTGCTCTACTATCCCACACATTACTGTACTATCCCACACATTACTGTACTATCCCACACATTGCTCTACTATCCCACACATTACTGTACTATCCCACACATTACTGTACTATCCCACACATTGCTATACTATATCACACATTGTTCTACTATCCCACACATTGTTCTACTATCCCACACATTGTTCTACTATCCCACACATTGCTCTAATATCCCACACATTGCTCTAATATCCCACACATTGCTCTACTATCCCACACATTACTGTACTATCCCACACATTACTGTACTACCCCACACATTCCTCTACTATCCCACACATTACTGTACTATCCCACACATTACTGTACTATCCCACACATTACTCTACTATCCCACACATTGCTGTACTATCCCACACATTGCTGTACTATCCCTCACATTGCTCTACTATCCCACACATTACTGTACTATCCCACACATTACTGTACTATCCCACACATTGCTCTACTATCCCACACATTTTTCTGTTATCCCACACACTGTTCTACTATCCCACACATTACTCTACTATCCCACACATTACTCTACTATCCCACACGTTACTGTACTATCCCATACATTGCTCTACTATCCCACACATTGCTCTACTATCCCACACATTGCCCTACTATCCCACACATTGCCCTACTATCCCATACATTGCTCTACTATCCCACACATTACACTACTATCCCACACATTGCTCTACTATCCCACACATTGCTCTACTATCCCACACATTACTGTACTATCCTCACACATTGCTGTACTATCCCACACATTACTGTACTATCCCACACATTGCTCTACTATCCCACACATTACTCTACTATTCCACACATTGTTTTACTATATCACACATTGCTCTAATATCCCACACATTACTCTACTATCCCACACATTACTCTACTATCCCACACATTGCTCTACTATCCCACACATTACTCGACTATCCCACACATTGCTCTACTATCCCACACATTACTGTGCTATCCCACACATTGCTCTACTATCCCACACATTGTTCTACTATCCCACACATTGTTTTACTATCCCACACATTGTTCTACTATCCCACACATTGCTCTATTATCCTACACATTGCTCTACTATCCCACACATTGCTCTACTAGCCCACACATTGCTCTACTATCCCAACCATTACTGTACTATCCCACACATTACTGTACCATCCCACACATTGCTCTACTATCCCACACATTGTTCTACTATCCCACACATTGCTCTACTATCCCACACATTGCTCTACTATCCCACACATTACTGTACTATCCCACACATTACTGTACTATCCCACATATTGCTCTACTATCCCACACATTACTGTACTATCCCACACATTGCTCTACTATCCCACACATTACTGTACTATCCCACATATTGCTCTACTATCCCACACATTACTGTACTATCCCACACATTGCTCTACTATCCCACACATTGCTCTACTATCCCACACATTGCTCTACTATCCCACACATTGCTCTACTATCCCACACATTGCTCTACTATCCCACACATTGCTCTACTATCCCACACATTGCTGTACTATCCCACACATTGCTCTACTATCCCACACATTGCTCTACTATCCCACACATTACTGTACTATCCCACATATTGCTCTACTATCCCACACATTACTGTACTATCCCACATATTGCTCTACTATCCCACACATTACTCTACTATCCCACACATTGCTCTACTATCCCACACATTGCTCTACTATCCCACACATTGCTCTATTATCCCACACATTACTGTACTATCCCACACATTACTGTACTATCCCACACATTGCTCTACTATCCCACACATTGTTCTACTATCCCACACATTGTTTTACTATCCAACACATTGTTCTACAATCCCACACATTGCTCTACTATCCCACACATTGCTCTACTATCCCACACATTGCTCTACTAGCCCACACATTACTGTACTATCCCACACATTGCTCTATTATCCCACACATTGCTCTACTATCCCACACATTGCTCTACTATCCCACACATTACTGTACTATCCCACACATTACTGTACTATCCCACACATTGCTCTACTATCCCACACATTACTGTACTATCCCACACATTACTGTACTATCCCACACATTGCTCTACTATCCCACACATTGTTCTACTATGACACACATTGTTCTACTATCCCACACATTGTTCTACTATCCCACACATTGCTCTACTATCCCACACATTGCTCTAATATCCCACACATTGCTCTACTATCCCACACATTACTGTACTATCCCACACATTACTGTACTATCCCACACATTCCTCTACTTTCCCACACTGTACTATCCCACACATTGCTGTACTATCCCACACATTACTCTACTATCCTACACATTGCTCTAATATCCCACATATTACTGTACTATCCCACACATTTACTGTACTATCCCACACATTACTGTACTATCCCACACATTACTGTACTATCCCACACATTTCTGTACTATCCAACACACTGCTGTACTATCCCACACACTGCTGTACTATCCCAAACATTACTGTACTATCCCACACATTGCTCTACTATCCCACACATTGCTCTACTATCCCACACATTACTGTACTATCCCACATATTACTGTACTATCCCACACATTGCTTTACTATCCCACACATTTCTCTACTATCCCACACATTACTCTACTATCCCACACATTGCTTTACTATCCCACACATTACTCTACTATCCCACACATTACTGTACTATCCCACACATTGCTCTACAATCCCACACATTACTCTACTATCCCCACATTACTCTACTATACCACACATTGCTCTACTATTATACCACACAAAATATATATTATTAATTACTAAAATGTATCTATATAACATTGCTCTACTATCCCAACTTTAATGTATTATTAACATTAAACATAATATATAAAATATTTGTACTAATATCACACATATTGCTATATTTAATTAATATATATATATAATACATAAATAT
>JACEFZ010018753.1:77500-109939 GCA_014155875.1 Cepaea nemoralis | reverse complement strand
TGGAAAAATGAACATATGTCCTGTACATGTTGTTTCTCCACAGGGCCTACCCGTTCCTATTTGCTTTATTTTACATTGTCATATCCTGTTGTGTTGTTAATGTTTTGCTCTCTTTTTACGTCAAGGCAACATTAGCCACACCCAAAGCGATTTCTTAAAAAAACATTTAATATTGTAATGACACCAGTACGTGTGTCAATTGAAGCCGCGGTGGCTTTGTGACCTGTGGTCATGGGTTGGACTCGCACGAATCCAGTTTTAAATATAGAAGGCGTTGTTCACAGTGCACTGTGAATAATATTGAACGTTATTCACAGCGCGCTGCTAATAATATTGAGATTAATAAACATGACATAAGCACATTGCAAAACCAAAGTCCTAAGTCGAAGATTAATAACTTACGGAAGATAGTTTGACTGGTTTGATGCACTGTGACAAACTATAGGCCTAAATTAGTAAATATAACAGGGATAGGCAAATACGGATCAGAGATTTAGGTGAGCTCCAATTGAAAATGTAAATCATTTTTTATATATATTTTATTTTTATTATAATGTTAACTATGTATTATAGATTCTAGTGTATATTTGCGTGAAATAGGGCGTACTTGCAATTTCAGGGGTTAGATTGTTTCCTTTTCTTAATTAAAAAAAAGGTGGTGGGGGGGGGGGGAAATGGTATTTGCTTATATGTATCCTTCATTACATTATCCTGATCTAGAGAGCTCCGAAGAATTTTTAAGATATGGAATAATCCATTTAGTTCTGTATGCAGTTCCTAACCCTAACCCTAACCGAAAACTTAAAGAAGAAAAAAACGCTCATTTTTCAATCGCCATTTTCGAACATAAACATCACTTGACGTGACCAATCGACGATAGTAAACATCACGTGACCAGCTGCGTCTGTGAATAACACTGAGTTTTATTCACAGAGCGCTGCGTATAATCCCTTCGTTTAAATATATAACAAGACTCCCAGGTCGACACTACCTATATGGGTGCCACGAAATCTCTTAGGAAGTAAAAGTGATTGGCCTAATTCTGATCATTCACCCACCAAGACCAGATTCATCATCATCATGTGCCATGCCGGTCAGCGTCGGCGGTCATGTTTCGCCATCTTACAGGATCACAAGAGTCGTGAATCAGCTCTGTATTCTTATCCCGACCATGCCATGTGGTCAAACCATCCAGGTATTTACTTAACCTGGCTCTTTTCCCCCCAATCTTGACAGTTGCCACCAAGTTATCTACTTTATTTCTTCTCATATCGTGCCCAGAAAAATGTGGCTGCCTACGTCTAATTTCTCTAATCAGTTTACGGTTTCAATTTACCTCTTATAAGACTTGCTCTTTGGTTTTTCTGTCTGTCCACGGTATTCTTTGCATTTTCCTCAGAAAGCAAATTTCCACTTCCATTAGATGGTTTTTAAGCTTGTCTGCTCATTTTCCACGCTTCACATCCATACAGAAGTAAAGGTTCTATGTAGCACTTCAAGAGCCTTTTCTCGTTGCTTTAGTGGTCAGTATGTTTTCTATTTTGCGAAAGGCTATCTTTCTTTTAAACCATAGCGAGCCTTGTTCTAATATCTTCAAGGCACCTCCAATCAGATGTTATGAATGTGTCGAGATAGTTGTACCGATTCACTTGTTTAAGAATATTGCTATTTGCGTAAGTAATGGACTTTGCTCAGATAAATAAATTTTGATGTCTCTTCCTTCTTAGAGACGACCATAATCTGTATCATGGAGCAGTTTGGTTATACAAATACGGGGCTTTCACCATATACCGAAAGCGATTTAAGGGTTGTAACTGGATCCTTTACTTTACATACCTTTGTATGTATCAGTAATGAAATCTCGCTGACATGTTGTTTAGTCCATGTGTTAACCAAGACCGAAATCCGGGTTCACCCCAGCCCGTGGCACGATTTTTCCCCCTGTCCGTAGTGAGTTTAGGCCGACCTGACCTCGCGGAGAAGCTATCCTGTAAATTTCATACATTTTTGGGAAAGCAATGGCGACAAGGAAGAAACCCTGGCACCCCATATTACTCTACCGCAATCTGGTATGCGCCAATATCTAACACTTTACAATTCGTCTGCAGTGTATACTATTGGTTACCGTAAAGAGGGTGTAAAACGCCAGAGGCTCCACTTCATTACACCTGGTTGTATCTCATATGACTGCTCTGTCGAAAGAGTCGCACAAAGAACGAATCACGTAACTATAGCGACGAACCTCCAGGAGCCTCCAAAAAAATTGTACTCCTGAACTCAACGACGTAAGCCGGAATCGAACCCACAACCTTCAGTGCGCGAGGCACTTCGTGCAACCACTTCACCACGGCAGCTCCTTGTTGTCTACCTTGACCTCCGCAGAAGACAACACGCCAGCAGCAAAAGATCAGCACCGCATCTAAGCTACTGGCCACCAAACATTAGCGGGACTCAACCATGCAGCTCAAAGACTGCCACGTCCCTCCCCTGCAGCTGTCACTTTAATTGATGACACAGAAGTGTCTGGTTGAAGGTTTCGTCCATTTTTTTAAAATTTAGTACTCGCTCGCTTTGAACTCAAGTAAAGTCGGTATACACTACTTCTAGTAGCACTGCACTGAATTGTGCATGTTCATTATCTTTCCCTATTACCAGTGCCCCTCGTCATCGGGCAAACCCACTTCCGACTTCAGAGTTACTTATAATTTACTTCTCCAAGTCAAGGACGAGAAGTCAACATTTTAGCAAAACAGACCAGTGTAGGGGTTGACAACTTTACCTCACCACACAGGATTAATAACAAGCGCTCTTACCCTTTCGGCCAAGCCTACCTCCTTTCGTGTGACCCGTAATACTGTTTTATGTCACGTCGCCTGAGAGAGCACTGATTCACACAGAAATATATATCTTGGTCACGCAGGATGTATTTTGCAAAACCATAGCTCTCTGATTGAAGTTTGCGATAAACATTGGATCCTGTGCCAAACCCCCCCCCCCCCCCCCCCCCCCCCCCCCCCCCCCCCCCCCCCCCCCCCCCCCCCCCCCCTCCCCCCCCCCCCCCCCCCCCGGTCTCATTTATTGACATATTGATACTGTAGTCTCTTTACTGTCTTGCGCCTGTATGGACACTCTTTAGAGCAGTTGTTCTCAACCTTTTTTGGCCCGTGCCTCCCTTCACAATATTTTCAAAACGTCACCCCCCCTTCCTTTCGCAATTCCTCCCTACCCCCCACCCCCCCCCCCCCCCCCCCCCTTACATAGTATACGTAATAATGGAAGCTAAATTTAATAGCACATACTAAAACAAGTCTAGACGTCTACATAAAACGTGATTTGCGGGCCTACTTACGTTATAAAATGAATTTCAGAAGGGTGAGACGTACAGAATCGTAAAGTATGAAGGGGAAAAACAGTATCAAGTAATCGGTTCTTGTATTAACGTGATCTTGAAATTATCTTAATTCCCCCCCCCCCTGAAAACCCTAAAATTCCCCATGCCTGGGGGGGGGGGTGGGGGGGGGATTCCCCACCGGTTGAGAACCACTGCTTTAGAGTCTGTGACAACGCAATACAGTAAAACTTCCATTAACCGTCACTCGTTTAACCGACAGATTCAGTTTCCACCATTGCCTATAACATAAGCAATCGAAAATACAACATAAAGGACGCTATTCCCAATGTCGCTACTGGCTGGGCTCACCGTAAAGTGTCTATCCTAAAGAATGGGTGGTAAAAAAACTCTTGCCTGAATCTATTGACGAAACTGAAGGAACTGAGACTGTTAGTGTTGACTAAATTGTGCAACTGTGCAACAATGTAGGAGGAAACAGTGAAAATATGCCAGAAGAAGTAGCAGATTGGTTGGAATGTGACAAAACTGATTTAGGCTTAGAACTTTTAAACGATGATGTCTAAAGAATAATGTTTGTCTCTGTCTTTTATTTGCGTATAATTTTTTTGCTTTCATATGCCTCCTCGAGTTAATCAATATTAGTTACTGTGGCAGTCCAAAGTGTTCGCACTGTTCGTTTTAGAAATGACACCTATGCTGCCTCAAAGCTCTTCTAAATTTGACCTTTCACATTTCAAGATTCACTGCCATTAACCAGAACATATATAATATAATATGTGTATTTATTTTAGGGTTTGTAATCATATAATGTCGTCCTCCGTGGCGAAGGTGTTACGGACGCGATTCGTAATTCCGTATACACGGATTCGAAACAGCGGTGCTGGTTTTTTTCGAAGAAGGTATAGGTGCCGGTCGTTCAGAAGGCAATGGCAAACTACTGAACGTAAAACTTGCTCAGGAATGACGAACAGCCAAAAATACTTGGGTTGACTGCTACGTCCTGTGAAGGGTATGCAACTAAATTTTATTTTAAACTTATAATATACACTCTAGTTGTAGACAGTGCACTGAAGAAGTATACTAGACTACCCCTCACCTCACTCTCTCAACTTGACTTCTCTTGGTACAAGTTTTGTCAGTGTATTATGATCCCATTCCGCAAATATATTTTTTTAAAAGGTCTTATGATACCGTTGTTGTTTTTTCCCCAATTGAATCACAGAAGCCGTCCGCATATTAACGAAGGTCCACCCCTGACACACCAAATGGGGTTACCAACATGGCTGTGGAGTTTCACATACTAAGAAACACGACAATGTTATGCTCCCCTGTTCTTGGGTTAAATGTTAGTTGCATATCCGTTACAGCATATTTTGGCTGTTTGCGATTTCTTGACGTTCGGTAGTTTTCCATTGCTTTCTGAATGACCGGCACGCATACCATTGTATGAAAGTCAACGCGATAAGGGCGAACAATTACGAGGAATAAAGTGCACGTTAAACAAATACTGTAAATTGGACATCGGCATGAGTCGGCAGAATAAGCAACATTTCAACCCAACAAAACAACAACAACCTCCGTTTCGTGTGCAACTCTTGTCATTGTCATGTAGCACACTCTCTGCAGAACATCACTGACATTACAGCCAGCGGGAAAGACTCGATTATTCCTCAGCCTCAGGGCTCGGGCACTTTCCAGCCAAGGATGTGCTTAATAGCAAGATTCCAGCGTCATATTTTAGTCGACTTCAGTTTCGTCTTTCAAAGAACCATGTCTTCAATTCCTATTCTTTCTAAACCACTTTCACGATTGACCCGTTCATAACACATAAGTATCAGAGACAGAGTATTATTTGTGAGCCAGTTTTCTCCAATGTTCAACACTTTTAGACTGTGAGTCTGTTATAAAACATAAAAACAAGCCCAGTGTCGGGAACCTGGTGTAAATATGTGACGTAACAGGACTATCACGTGGTATGGCCCTGAGTACACACAGAAATAGGCGACCAGTCAATCGCTCCGGCAGCAAATGACGAAAGCTGACATCAACCCATCGTCTGACAGCTTTAATTTCATTGTCTGATGCATTTATTAACCGTTATACCAATGCTATATGGAAGGAATCAACATTGGGGGACGATACATCAATAATTTATCATTAGATATGCAGATTATACAGTATTGACTGCAGACAGTGAACAGGACCTGCAAAATTTAGTAGATGCGGTTGTTGCACACAGTGAATAACTAAGGTTAGAACTGAATATTAAGAAGACACAGATTATGGTCGTCACTGGGAAGAAGGAAATACCACAATGTGATAAACGAGTAAATGGGCATATTCTTAAACAAGTAAATTGATACAGTTATCTCGTCACAGTCATAATATCTGAAGGGAGATGCCTTGAAGAGATTAGAACAAGAATTGCCATTGCGAAGGTAGTCTTCTGCAAGATGAAAAACATACTGACCAATAAAATGATATCAATTTAAACGAGAAAAAGAGTGTTGAAGTGCTACATAGATCGTATACTTTTGTATGGATGTGAAGCGTGGACAATAAGCAGTCAAGCTGAAAAACAGCTGATAGCTGTGGAAATGTGGTTTCTAAGGAAAATGCAAATAATACCATGGACAGACAGAAAAACCAATGAAAAAGACCTACAAGAAACAAATGAAGGTCGTAAACTAATTAGAGTCATTAGACAAAGACAGTCAAAAATTGTTGGGCATGTTATGAGAAGAAATGACTTGGAGAACTTGGTGACGGCTGGCAAGATCGAAGGGAAGAGACCAAGGGGAAGACCGAATGGCTTGGCTACGTGGCATGGTCTAGAAGGAACACGGAGTTGATCAACGACTCTGGTGATCGAGTGAGATGGCAGAACATGACCGCCCACGCTTATCGGCATGACACATGATGGATGGATGGATACCAATGGTTATTTATGGTACACACGTATATACAGATCCTTATCGACTTCGTACACTGTGTTACTTTGTTGAGAATTACTTTGAGAGAAGACTAGCGTGCTATGGGCAGCATGTATGTGTAATGAAGACGGCCCTACACACACTACACTAAAGGTATACAAAAGAGACAGACAGGGCTGTTCTCTTTCACTTGAGGAAATCACATCACGTATGTTATTTCTTCCGGCTGAGAAATAACCACGTACATGAGATACATCTCACCTTTTCATCTTCGTTCCTCTTTCAAGATGAGAGCGTCACACCCAGTTATGCACCTCACAGATCAGTGAGTCCGTCTTCAGCATGCATATTTATATAATTTGGCTTCATTAGACAGGTTCCATCCACGGCAACAGGCTCTATTTACTCAAGGGTAAATTTGTCTTTTCTAACAATTTTGCCAGGGAAGTGGCCTTACGACCTACTCTTAACGATTTCCAACTGCCATGGCAGTTAGTGTGCAGAACTTGCACGGCAATCTCCTGTTTTTCGCCCATATTCGACGCAAGATATCAAAGTGGTGTGTTATATCATTAGATACCAAGGTGGTGTGTTATATCCTTAGATACCAAGGTGTTGTATTATATCATTAGATACAAAGGTGGTGTATTATATCATTAGATACCAAAGTGGTGTGTGATAGAATTAGATACCAAGGTGGTGTGCTATATCATTAGATACCAAAGTGGTGTGTTATATCATTAGATACCAAAGTGGTGTGTTATATCATTAGATATCAAAGTGGTGTGTTATAGAATTAGATACCAAGGTGGTGTGTTGTATCATTAGATACCAGGGTGGTGTGTTATATCATTAGATACCAAGGTGGTGTGTTATAGAATTAGATATCAAGGTGATGTGTTATATCATTAGATACCAAGGTGGTGTGTTATAGAATTAGATACCAAGGTGGTGTGTTATATCATTAGATACCAAGGTGGTGTGTTATATCATTAGATACAAAGGTGGTGTGTTATAGCATTAGATACCAAGGTGATGTGTTATAGCATTAGATACCAAGGTGGTGTGTTATATCATTAGATACCAAGGTGGTGTGTTATATTATTAGATACCAAGGTGGTGTGTTATAGAATTAGATACCAAGTTGATGTGATATAGAATTAGATACCAAGGTGGTGTGTTATATCATTAGAAACCAAGGTGGTGTGTTATATCATTAGATACCAAGGTGGTGTGTTATAGAATTAGATACCAAGGTGATGTGTTATAGAATTAGATACCAAGGGGGTGTGTTATAGAATTAGATACCAAGGTGGTGTGTTATATCATTAGATACCAAGGTGGTGTGTTATAGAATTAGATACCAAGGTGATGTGTTATAGCATTAGATACCAAGGTGGTGTGTTATATCATTAGATACCAAGGTGATGTGTTATAGCATTAGATACCAAGGTGATGTGTTATAGCATTAGATACCAAGATGATGTGTTATAGCATTAGATACCAAGATGATGTGTTATAGCATTGGATACCAAGGTAGTGTGTTATATCATTAGATACCAAGGTGAGGTGTTATAGCATTAGATACCAAGGTGATTGTGTTATAATCATTAGATACCAAGGTGGATGTGTTATAGCATTGGATACCAAGGTGATGTGTTATATCATTAGATACCAAGGTGATGTTTTATAGCATTAGATACCAAGGTGATGTGTTATAGCATTAGATACCAAGGTGATGTGTTATAGCATTAGATACCAAGGTGATGTGTTATAGCATTAGATACCAAGGTGGTGTGTTATAGCATTAGATACCAAGGTGATGTGTTATAGCATTAGATACCAAGGTGATGTGTTATAGCATTAGATACCAAGGTGATGTGTTATAGCATTAGATACCAAGGTGATGTGTTATAGCATTAGATACCAAGGTGATGTGTTATAGCATTAGATACCAAGGTGATGTGTTATAGCATTAGATACCAAGGTGATGTGTTATAGCATTAGATACCAAGGTGATGTGTTATAGCATTAGATACCAAGGTGATGTGTTATAGCATTAGATACCAAGGTGATGTGTTATAGCATTAGATACCAAGATGATGTGTTATAGCATTAGATACCAAGGTGATGTGTTATAGCATTAGATACCAAGGTGATGTGTTATAGCATTAGATACCAAGGTGATGTGTTATAGCATTAGATACCAAGGTGATGTGTTATAGCATTAGATACCAAGGTGATGTGTTATAGCATTAGATACCAAGGTGATGTGTTATAGCATTAGATACCAAGGTGATGTGTTATAGCATTAGATACCAAGGTGATGTGTTATAGCATTAGATACCAAGGTGATGTGTTATAGCATTAGATACCAAGGTGATGTGTTATAGCATTAGATACCAAGGTGATGTGTTATAGCATTAGATACCAAGGTGATGTATTATAGCATTAGATACCAAGATGATGTAGTATAGCATTAGATACCAAGGTGATGTGTTATAGCATTAGGTACCAAGGTGATGTATTATAGCATTATATACCAAGGTGATGTATTATAGCATTAGATACCAAGGTGATGTGTTATAGCATTAGATACCAAGGTGATGTGTTATAGCATTAGATACCAAGGTGATGTATTATAGCATTAGATACCAAGGTGATGTATTATAGCATTAGATACCAAGGTGATGTGTTATAGCATTAGATACCAGGTGATGTGTTATAGCATTAGATACCAAGGTGATGTATTATAGCATTAGATACCAAGATGATGTAGTATAGCATTAGATACCAAGGTGATGTGTTATAGCATTAGGTACCAAGGTGATGTATTATAGCATTATATACCAAGGTGATGTATTATAGCATTAGATACCAAGGTGATGTGTTATAGCATTAGATACCAAGGTGATGTATTATAGCATTAGATACCAAGATGATGTATTATAGCATTAGATACCAAGGTGATGTGTTATAGCATTAGGTACCAAGGTGATGTATTATATCATTATATACCAAGGTGATGTATTATAGCATTAGATACCAAGTTGATGTGTTGTAGCATTAGATACCAAGGTGATGTGTTATAGCATTAGATACCAAGGTGATGTATTATAGCATTAGATACCAAGGTGATGTATTATAGCATTAGATACCAAGATGATGTATTATAGCATTAGATACCAAGATGATGTGTTATAGCATTAGATACCAAGATGATGTATTATAGCATTAGATACCAAGATGATGTATTATAGCATTAGATACCAAGATGATGTATTATAGCATTAGATACCAAGATGATGTAGTATAGCATTAGATACCAAGATGATGTATTATAGCATTAGATACCAAGATGATGTATTATAGCATTAGATACCAAGATGATGTAGTATAGCATTAGATACCAAGATGATGTATTATAGCATTAGATACCAAGATGATGTAGTATAGCATTAGATACCAAGGTGATGTAGTATAGCATTAGATACCAAGATGATGTATTATAGCATTAGATACCAAGATGATGTATTATAGCATTAGATACCAAGGTGATGTAGTATAGCATTAGATACCAAGGTGATGTAGTATAGCATTAGATACCAAGGTGATGTAGTATAGCATTATATACCAAGATGATGTATTATAGCATTAGATACCAAGATGATGTAGTATAGCATTAGATACCAAGGTGATGTAGTATAGCATTAGATACCAAGATGATGTATTATAGCATTAGATACCAAGATGATGTATTATAGCATTAGATACCAAGATGATGTAGTATAGCATTAGATACCAAGATGATGTATTATAGCATTAGATACCAAGATGATGTAGTATAGCATTAGATACCAAGGTGATGTGTTATAGCATTAGATACCAAGGTGATGTATTATAGCACTAGATACCAAGGTGATGTGTTATAGCATTAGATATCAAGGTGATGTATTGTAGCATTACATACAAAGACGTCTTAAAAAAATTACCAGCCTCAGACAGGAATCTGCCAGTTCTTCTGAACCTGAGACAGAAATCACAACCTCTCGGCCACGGCGACCATTGACGTGAGATACTATCTGCTATGCAATTATTATTTGCTATGTCATTTCGCCGTCACAAATATTTTTCCTCAATGTATTCGCTTGGCAAAAATGCCCATTTAAAACCATTTCCTTGTCAGCTTCTGGGAAACTCTGAAATCCTCGTCCGCATTACAAACCTCTTGTGTAATGGAATACAAAAAGTATCCTCCCAGGTGGGGTAATCACCAAAAGAAACAGCTAATGAGAATATAAATATCCCAGAGAAACACTGATACGCTGCTAGCGTCATGAGTTTATAGTTACTGGATTGCACAGATTTGTGTCTGATGACTTTTAGAAAGGTGATGTCCAGTTAATAATGTGAATATAAACGCCAACATGGGTCAAATAGAGATATATGAATATGTTTAATATAAAAACATATTGGCATGTACAATATATATAAATAGTGAAATAGCATTGGGAATTATACTCTGGGGCACATAACAGATTAGCCAGCTAAAATCACATTTTATCTAGAAAAGAGGCGTTGAACGTACGTAAAAAGTTGAACAGACGAATTTCAGAACACAAGCGTGATTGACGTGGGGGAGGAGGAGGAGGAGGGGGAGGGGGAGGGCAAGGAGGAAAATGGGGAAGAGATAGCATGAAAAGAAGGAGGAGGAGGCGGAGGAGAGTAAAAAAGAAGAAGATGAGGAAGAAGAAGAAAGAGGCTGAAGTAACCTATTCTGAACGCTTATCACCAGGTGACGTCATAGTTATGCAGCATGTCATGTATTATTATTATTATTTTATTTGCGAATTTAGTAATCTATAAGAGTCGTTCATCTGAAACCCGTTCCAATAGCTTTATTACAAAAGCATGAAAAAACATTAACAGGTGTGGTAGAATTAAACAAAGCATTTATTTTGAATGAATTATGCACCATGGTTTGTCAGAAGAAGTCGCCGTAGGCTTTCAGGCAAGCATCCGATTGCTTAGGTATGCGGCGAATGCCGTCCGCAAAAAAAAAAAAGGATTGTGGGTGCTCACTGAACCAAGCTGATTACCGTGTTCATTAAGTCTGCATCTGTGTGAAATCGTTGCCCCTTGAGAGCTTTTTGTAGAGGTCCGAACAAATGAAAATCACATGGTGACAAATCAGTACTATAGGCTTGGATGTTGCAGAATTTCCGACTTCTTCCAAGCTAATGCTTCCTGCACAATCTTTGCAATATGCGGATGAGCATTATCGTGCAACAAAATCACACCGCAAGAAAGCATGCCGATTCGTTTATTCTTCATGACTTTTTGCTGCTTGTCTAGTGTTTCCAAGTAGTGGGTTGAGTTGATGTTGACATCAGGTTCTTTAAAGTCGGCCAACAATAGCCCTTCATGGTAAAAAAATGCGCTCAGCATAACCTTACCAGCGGAAACCTGTAACTTGAGTTATTTGGCTTTTGATGATCCAGCATGCTTCCATTGCATGCTCTCTTTTTTTCTCTCTTTTGTCTGTTCGGCTCAAAGTGGTGACACCATCGTCTGCCACTATGCAGAAGAGAAACGCATCACCCTCCACTCTGTAATGCAGCAAGTGGTTCAAACACCATCCCATGCGTTCCTCTATTTGGTGGTTGGTCAGCATCCGTGGTAACCACTGTGAACTCACCTTCCGATATTGCAGTTTCTTACGAACGACCTTTTAAATTGTCCCAATTGACACATCAAGTTCTTTAGCTACCGATCGTATGATTAGACAACGGTTCATCTGTACTGCTGCATCAATTTTGGCGATGATTTTTTTTTCTGTTGCAACAATATGAGCTTGACCCAGCCGTCGAAGAATTGTCGTAAACTGACGTCCTTTCCGAAACATTCGTGCCCAGCCTGTCACTGTTTTCTTCGATACACATTTGTTACCGTACGCTGCCTGCATTCTTCGAAGAATGTCCACTGGTCGACAGGCTTCAAATGAAAGAAACTGAATCACCGCTCTTTGAACTACTTTGGACGGATTTTGGATCAACTCGGCCATTTTCTCAACGGTCAGAAACAGAACCTATGCATCATGGGACGATAAGCATGTGCTCTTTTATTCATTGGTCAATACTTATCACATGACTATGACATGATCATGTTCAACGTACGTAATTACGCGAGGTGCGGCACGAACGGATTTCAAATGAACGCTCCTTATATTATCTGCCTGTTTGGGTGGCGGGATAGAGGTATTCCCTATCAAAGGAGAGGTAAGGTGCCTCCTTTCCTCCACAAGCCTTCAGGACACCATTTGGCAAGGTGGAGTGCCCGTTTAGCCCCCCCGATCAGGGTTACGTGAAGCTATGGGTGCAGGTGGTGGATGAAGTTGAAGAGTAGCCAACAGATAGTTGTAGGTTACGGTCACCAGCTTCATGACGTTAGTCAGAAGATCTCTCTCTCTCTCTCTCTCTCTCTCTCTCTCTCTCTCTCTCTCTCTCTCTCTCTCTCTTTCTCTCTTTTATTTTGGTGGGGGGGGGGGGCAAGGGCTACGGTCATTGATCAGTATCGTCACTGCTAGGAAGAAAAGCAATGGCAAACTACCTTCTTTACAGATGCAATTTCATCGATAACCAGAGAAACGGCGTAAATGGGTGCTCCATAGGAGCAGCCTCGCCCGGTAGGGTAGTCAAGTGCACCAGGAGACTCCAGATCGTCAACAGGCGACTGAGTACAGAAGAGTATCAACATTGAAAGTAGGAACTTGGAATGTACGACCTATCAGTGGGAATGGAAAATTTGATAACATTAAGAATGAAATGAGAAGACTACATATTAACCTCTTATGGAGGGTGATGAGAGACCAGACGAACAGGAATGTGTATTATAACATCTGACGAATATAGAATAAGCTATTCTGGTGGAGAGAAACAACAGCGAGGAGTAGCTATTATAATGAATACAGAGAGATCAAAATCGATCAAAGGAGATTGGACTGCATCAGACAGAGTGTTACTGGTGAAGTTGAGTGGAAGACATTTTGATGTCTACGTCATACATGTTTATGCACCAACATCAGACAGTAGTGATGACAGCATTGATTAATGTGATAATGATTTAGAGAATGCCTTCAAGAAATGCAAGAATTTTAAAGTAAATATCATAATGGGTGACTTGAATGCCAAAGTTGGAAATTGTCACATTGTTCTTTATAATAACTGAGTGACATGGTCGTTGTCTAGGTTTCAATGTTCTTTGCAGGTCGCTATGGAGTGTAAGTAGAGCTAGCCACCTGTCTCACAATGCAACTCACCCCAGTAGTACACATCCATCCGTCAGTGAACAAGATTGATTTTGCGCACATAATCCTTTAATACAGAAAGAACACGGACAAACGGAACATAACTCTATATCCAGAAACGATATAATCCGTAGAATATAAATATCCTCCTCACAACTTAATCAGCACACATCACTGCCTTCTCACGGCCTTATGAATCTCCAATTCACCAAACAGTTCTCCAGCTACTATCCACAGCTGGACCTCACACATTACAACCCACACACACACTGGGTCTGGCCTCCACTAACTATCCAACCCACTTTGGGTTCAGGCCTCCATTAACTATACAACCCACTTTGGGTTCAGGCCTCCATTAACTATACAACCCCCACTGGGTTTTAGGCCTGCATTCAAAACTCGGAGAACAACACAGGACGGAGATCTCTATCTCACTCCGCTCCTCTCCTTAGACTCCCGAACAGCTCGGAGTCTAAACATCAACTGTCCACAGCGACCCGACTCTCAGTCGGTCCCAGCTTCCACTGCCCAGCCAGTGTTTTCCACTGTCTTTTAACCCTACTGTGTAGCCCCTCCCTGGGCTCCCCACAACATTACACCCCAGCCTAAAACTGTCTCTCTCCCCATCCACCCTGGGGGTCTCCACTCAACCTCACCATTATTTCTCAGGGTTGGTTGTTTTTCTCGTAGCCCGGTCACTCACCTCACTGTCTCCAACTTTCGTCTATTCTTTCTCATGACTGGTTGTTTTTCTCGTAGTCCCGCTACAAAGGTCACTCACCTCAATGTCAATGACCCAGGCATATGTCAGAAATCAACAGGACGGATGCTTAGTAGGCAAGTATGGACTAGGGGAAACAAAATTAAAGAGGTTACAGACTTGTACAGTGGGCAAAAGAGTATGATGTGATTATTAGAAACACCTGGTATCAACATCACTCAAGGAGATTATGGACATGGAGGAGTCCTGATCATAAGATCAAGAATCAGACCGATTACATTCTCATCAACAAAAGATTTCGAAATGCCTTTAAAGCCGCAATACCTATACAAAGCGCAGACTGCTACAGCGACCATAGATTAAAAAGAAAGTCAAATATACACCAAGAAACACAACACTTGATCTACGGGCATTGAAGAGTGAGACAAAATATAAATTTAACGTAGAGGTAAAGAATAGATTTGATGCATTGTCCGATATGGACGTATTATTTCAAGATGTCAGCGACCAAAGAAAAATATTAAACAAATCAATCAACCAAACTGCAGAAACAACCATCCCAAAAATAAACATAATGGGACGCAAGAAATGGATGACGGAAGACATCTTAAAACTTATGGAAATAAGAAGAAATAACAAAAATAACAAGGAAAAATATGAAGAGATTCACAGGAAAATTAGGAAGCTATGCAAAGAGGCAAAAGAAACATGGCTTGAGGAAAATTGCAAGGAAATTGAAAACCTGCACAACACCCGGAATACCAAATTAATGCACAAAAGTATTAATGACATCACTAACAAAAGAACACACACATCAACGGGTTGCCTAAAAACCAAAAATGGCAAAATCATAATAGAAAAAGATCATATTTTACATGCGTGTTAAGATTATGTGAAAGATCTTTATGATGATACAAGAGAAGAATAGTATGACATTTGGAATAGGCCTGGGTTCCTTGCCAGTGAGAAGTCCTGATCGTTCGGGCCCCATCGATTGACTGACGTCGGTCGCGGCGATTGGGCAATCTTGAGCATAGCCTACGATGGGTAGCGTTGTGGTATTCTGTTGTGATAATTTGGTGTGTCCAGTGTGTGCCGCGTGGTTACACACCCGCTTCACACGCGTGATCCGGGACTGTTTCCGGATCCGGTCAGGGATGTTCACTACTGACGAGCTCAAATGAGGGCGAAACTCGAGTCTAGTGCTTCCATATTGGCGTGGATAGGCCTTAGGTTCATACCGGAATGCGATCAGCGTTGCCAGTAGTGGGTTGTGCTCAATATTTAAATTTCAAATCCCGAAACAACCACATGTCAATTTGGAATAATAATAAAGGACCATCAATTTTAAAGACAGAAGTTCAGAATGCTCTTAACCATATGAAACTTGCAGGACCCCGGGTACAGATAACATCACAACAGAAATGATCAATGCCTTATAAATATATGGAATACACCAAGTCACCAGACTGCTGCATGCAATACATGATACTAAAGATATACCTCCTGAATTATGTAATTCTATATTTATTGCAATCCCGAAGAAATCAGGAGCCTTGGAATGTGATCAACATTGAACAATTAGTATAATGAGCCACATGACAAAGATTTTGCTGAGAATTATCATGCAAAGAGTTAGGAAGAAAATACAACCCGAAATAGGAGAAGAACAATGTGGGTTTGTAGAAGGCAAGGGTACAGTAAATGATGTGTGTATTCTAAGAACAGTAACTGCACGTTCTCAGAATAAACAAAGATCTACACCCTTGCTTTATTGACTACACAAAGGCTTTCGATAAAATGAGACATGTCGACATGATAAGGATGCTCGAAGATCTACAAATTGATGGAAAAGACCTTAGACTGTAAAACACATATATTGGAAACAACAAGCTCAGAATTCATATCAGAATTGATAATGAAGTAGGTCAATATCAGACTAAAAGAGGTGTGAGACGGGTATGTGTAATGTCTCCAGATAGTTTTTCCCTGTACAGTGAAAATACGAGGGCGAGTCAATAAGTAAGTTCTGTGGGATGGCAGGTAAATGTAGTTGGTGGTTTCTACAGGTGTCATTAGGTGACAGCAATATCGAACTTTATATTCCCGTTCGTCGGGTTGCGCTAGGTGTCTCATGCGCATGGGCAGCGCATAAACAAAATGGCAACTGTACTTACGGAGTGTACAACCAAAGAGCAACGTGCTGATGTGCGTTTTTTTGTGGGCAAAAGGAAGGTGGGAAGTTCCGGTACATCCACCTTACAGCCCCGACTTAGCCCATAGCGATTTCCACCTTTTTGGTCCACTGAAAACCCACCTTGGCTGGATACATTTCGCGAATTACGCCGAAGTTGAATGTGAAGTGAAAATGTAGTTTAGAAAACAGAGCTTGCAGGTCTGTGCAGCCGGTTTGGGAAGACTATAAAACGATGGGATAAGTGCATCAATGTTGGTGGAAATTATGTTGAGAAATAAAGGGACAATGTATGTATATGATAAAAAAATAACTGATTTCATGTTGTTATCATATTTAGTTGTTTTTCTACACCAATTTGTGACTTACGTATTGATTTCCCCTCGTATTTTCAGAAATATAGAAGACATTGAAGAAATCATCATCGGGGGACGATACATCAATAACATTAGATTTGCAGGTGATATAGTCTTTATTGCAGGCAATAAACAGAGCCTGCAAAATTTAGTAGATGCGGTTGTTGCACACAGTGAACAACTGGGTTAAAATTAAAATATAAGAAGACACAGATTATGGTCGTCACTGAGAAGAAGGAAACACCACAATGTGATATATATATATATACGAGTAAATGGGCATATTCTTAAGCGAGTGAATCGGTACAGTTATATCTGAACAGTCATAACATCTGATGGGAGATGATTTGAAGAGATTAGAACAAGAATTGTCATTGGGAAGGCAGCCTTTTGCAAGATGAAAAACATACTGACCAATAAAAAGATATTAATTGAAATGAGAAAAAGAGTGTTGAAGTGCTACATAGAACCTGTAATTTTGTATGGATGTGAAGCATGGACAATGAGCAGACAAGCTGATAAACACTTGATGGCTGTAGAAATGTGGTTTCTGCAAAGAATACCATGGACAGACAGAAAACCAATGAACAAGCCCTTCAAGAAACAAATGAAGATCGTAAAATGATTAGAAACATTAGACGTAGACAGTCAAAATTGTTTGGACATGTTATGATAAGAAGTGACGTGGAGAACTTGGTGACAACTGGCAACATCGAGGGGAAGAAAACAAGGGGAAGACAGAGAAGTAAATACCTGGATTGCTTGGCCATGTGGCATGGTCGAGAGAGGAACATGGAGCTGATCTACGACTCTGGCATTATCTGGATGGCACATAATGGATGGATTATCTTTCTACTACATTTTTACTCAAACGTTTGCTTTTATGTTAGATCTACGATGTGTAGATATATTGGAATTCAATTTGTATATTACGTTTCATTCCAGCTTTGTGCAATCACACTTTTATATAAGGGCAACAACCAATCTTTCCTGGTTTAAACAAACAGACACTGACACTACCAAAACTCATATTTTGGATTACCCGCTCCATTTGAGGACAAACTCTATGGGGGTATCAACACGCTTATCTTGACAGCTGTTTTCTTTCAATTTATTCATACTGAAGGTGACAGAAGAGGAAGACGACATTTTGAATTCTTAACACAACTTAATCCTATTTCCGAATTCGATGGTAGAAAATTGGAATTCCCACCTCATTCAACCTGCTTTCTCTGATATGTTTATAACTGAAAAACATTATTCTAGTGTAGTGCTAGAAATACATCAATAATCGTGATAAACACACTTTCTGTTTCTTCTGTCCTAGTTACAATTTTGAAATATCTCATTCACGCCCACGCATAACGTCAATACAGTTATGAAATCAAAGTGGAAGTATCTAAACCTTAGCCGTAAACAGAATGTGAAAACACTGTGGAGGGTGAAAACCCTTAGCACTCTTCAAGACTTCACCCAATTCAAATTAGATTATTATTCGTGCGAAATAATTTCAATACCTTTCAAACAGCAACAAATGAACACAAGATTCGTTTTGAAAGAACAGGAAATGCACGTATAACGGAAAATGAGGATTAGTAGTCAACGCCCAAATAGGCACAGATATTAGAACATTAAGTTGATAATATTGATTGTTTTTGTCTAGTTATTGTGATGTAAAATTTATGTTTCTTTTACTGTTATGTTCTATGCATTGTTTATTTTTATTTCTTTATCTCGCGGTATGATTGTTCGCCGCTGACACTGTTACAATTAAAGTCGTAGTTTATTTTATGTTAGTTTGTTCAGTTGGAGGGGTACTTTACAAATCCTTGTCTATTCATGCTCCGATAACACATTCCGGTTAGGCTCCTCCATCATTTTCATATCTACCCACTAACATGTTTACCTACCTACATATACAACTACCTACCTAGCCACCAACCTACCAACATTATCTACAAACTTATCTATCTACTCTAAGTACCTAGTCGTTTATAATTAGCAGATATTGTCAGGACTAACTCTGTGACGAGGGTGGTTCGAACACAAGATTACAGAGCTGGGCTGCAGGCGTGATGGCAACGGTGCTAGCGAGACCGCTAACTAACTAACTAACTAATACACACACACACACACACACATATATATATATATATATAAAGTTAAATACACAGATCGGTCTGTAAGTCGGTAGACAGGCAGACGGATGGATAGATGTAAGGACGAATGCAGTGACAGATATTATTAACAGATTCAGTTTTAAAACAAAACTTAGGTTTGGACCAAATAAAATAATGTATGGTCGACATTGGGAAGTAAGGGTGCGTCACAGTTATGGCTTAAAAGTTGTTAATATGGTAGCAGACATGTTGTAATATATACAAACTTAGAGGGGTTGCATAGGGAAAATTACTGTATATAAGCCCTTGGCAGCTACGGAAAGTCGCTTAAGACGATTAATCATCCCATGGCAATTAATCAGTTAATTATAAAAAAATGGCATTTTGCGTGAATGTATTTATATTGCATGAATGTGTTTATATTCCATGAATGTGTTTATTGCATGAATGTGTTTATATTGCAAGATCAGCTACATATCTGTAATTGTCTTCGTCTTCTTCTTCTGCGTTCATCCGGAGTTTTTTTTTTTTCTTTTTCGGACGTGATTGCGTTGTGCCTGTTTACGGCAGAGCTGCGTTCTTGCGCCGTTATGCCGACACAACAGACTTCTGCGGGCATTTGTTGACCGGGTTAAACTTCCCGGGGATATCTGTAATTGAATTCTATTTAGATTTAATTGTTGAATATTTTACCTACCGCATGCTTTGATATAACCCCACTCCCCGCATCAGGGTCCCTCCTCCTCTCTCCGGCATCCCCAGCCGCACTTTCTCACGTGCTGACAGAAGCTACACATGTATTCCTACTTGCCTTCTATACCCATTTCATCTTCACATTGTGCCAACGCGGAACAAAATCTCCCAGTATTATTGGATAAGCTTCAATGGCTTGTCGTGAAGAGTAATTCTTTCTTTTAACAAATTTTCATCTGCTAAATCCAAATTTGCATCTTAAAGGACTTCTGAGTTTTCCTTATGGTTGGCGCAAGGTGTTTCCCGGTCTTTGAGTTATTATTTGTTTTTTCTCTTGGTGTGGTCCTTAATCCTCATTTTTTTTTCTGTAATCTTCCAGGCAAAGTTTCCAATTGTGCACATGCCGTAAAGAAAGTGATGTTTAGTTTCTGTTATAGCTTCTCTCCACTTTTCATTTACTGTTTCAATACTCGTATTTTCTACTTCTTCTTTCTTCCTTCTTCCTAATTCCTCCTCCTCCCTCCTCCTTCCTCCTTCCTTCTTCTTCTTCTTCTTCTTCTTCTTCTTCTTCTTCTTCTTCTTCTTCTTCTTCAAGTACCTTATCTGGAGCAGATATCGGCGATCATGACTTCCAGTCCTCTCTGCCATCTAGTATTTGTTTAAGGTGGTTTTGTCTGTCGCCCAGTAAAGTGTTTCATGTACACCTGTCATCGTCCTCGCCTGCCACTCTAGCCTAATGTTAGTTAGTTAGTCGACAGATCATCCTCATTGCACATCGACCCATTCAGTCCATAAGTGCTCGGATCCCTTCCTCAGCAAATCCCGCAGCGTGTAGCGGCTAACGACGCCAGTTCTGTGTTGGTTTATCAATCTTCTTTGGCTTCCTGAGTAGTTTTCTTGTTTGGCCACCCCTCTTTTAATTTGCTGCTCTAGCAGTCTGGCCATTGTTGTAGATTCACAGTCATCACTTGGTTCTCGCAAAAGTTTTACTTCTCAGTAGAGCATTCAGAATGTCAGCCTGGTCCATGGCGCGTCCGCCCTCCACAGTAGCCTCACCTGCGAGCTTGTCAGCCCGCTCATTTCCTTGTACTCCCGCATGCCCTGGCACGAAGATGAAACTAATCTTTGCCAGCCGAGACCGCTTCAGAGGCAGCAACCATTCTCTTCGGATCGACCCCTCCTCTATCCTCTTGATCATGTTCATTGAGTCGCTAAGGAAACAAGCCCTAATATTTCCCCACATAAGAGTAATGTCTCTATGGCACATGTTCACTTGATATACCCCATACTTTTCATATGTCTTTTCCTTATGGTTATAATGAATGGTCTTGTAACACCGCAGCACTCAGTACCACAGCGTTTGGTTTCTTCTCTGTCCATGATATTCTCAACCTTCTTCTAAACACCACAGCTCCACTGCTTCCGGTTGTGTCATTGTGTCGTGACATATTTTTTCACACATTCGTATCAATTATTATTTGTGTTAGTATTTAAGAAAATGTTTGCAAGTCCTTATATAATCATCATCACCATCTCACCATATGCCATGCCGATAAGCATAGGCTTTCATGATTCACAATCTCACAGTATAACCAATCTTGAATCAGGTATGTGTTTTCCTCTCCGTCATTCATGTGGCTAAACCACCTAGGTATTTATTTCTCTGCCTTCGTCTTGATCCCCCCTCCCCACAATTGTATTTGTATTTGCAGTTGTTTCACGCAGCGATCATCTATCAATATATTCAATTTATTGTCAGAACTCCTGCGTTTCTCAGGACGAATTGATTAATGTGTATAAAATCATACTTAACATAAGTATGAGATTTAACAACATGAAATAACACTTAACATGTTTAACTTACCCAGTTCTCCTACACTTATAAGTAAAGGTGGCAAACTACTGAACATAAAGTTGTCTAATAAAGCAACTTGTGGTTGGGGTTGACTACAACGTCCAGAAAAGAACAAGCAACTTTTAAAAAAATTAAGTTATAAAATTAACGCTAATACACTATCACAGATATATCCAATTTCTTACAGTCAACAATTAAATAATTTCTCCAGTGAAGATGTACGACACTACACGCGAATTCCTATCAACTGGAATGTCAACACACTGTACTTGTCCTACAATGAATTGTTTGCATGACACAAAGACTGCTGACAGTGTCAGAGAGACATGGCAACGTCGCTATCTCTGCAAGTTTTTCCAGCATAAACTGACGCTCTTGAACATAGCTGTCATCCAAGAGATTGTCATACTGGCCAGGATAGGATATGCTGACATAATGGCGTGTGTATTTAAAGCTATGACATCGTGAAATTAAAACCCATTGTCAGACATGCGGTAGTAATCAAGTGCATTCATTGTTGCATGCGGATAAAGCAGTTGTAACATTGAAGTGTTTAGCGAAGTGTGTTAATAATAATTATTATTGTAAATAATAACGCCTGTCGTTTAATCATCATTAACTGTCTGTTGGTTGAGTTGGAAAGAATATTCGTTAGGCTTCCTTTGAGAAATCCCATTATTAGTGACCTGAGTATCTGGGGCACGTCGACACATATTAGTGGTAGGGACGATTATTACGGAGGTCAACGGCTACAATCTTGTCAACCGCGGCCGCTTTAATATGTTCATCTGATTAAGATTGTGTGAGAAGTAAGTAAAGTTAAAGGAATTGTTGTTTTATCCTTAACTCACATTTTCTAGAGGATTATATGTTAAGCATAACTGACATAAGCATTGATAACAAAGTAGGTCATTGTAAGTGAAGCAGCAGTGTTGTGTGACCGGGATGTGTATTAAGAGAGGTGGGAGTTAGGCATGTGTAATATTTCACGAATTATGTTTCCTACATGAAAATATGAGACATTTTCCAACATAAGAGAAATGCCGCCGTAGCATTGTGGTTAGTGCCCGCCGAGACTGTTGTTCAGGTTCAATTCTCATCAGAGGCGGGTTAATTGTTTCAGACCTGTGCTTGAATGTGTTCAAGTATTTGGGTATGTTGATAGAAGAGACAATCTACAAGTATTTGGGTATGTTGATAGATGGGACAATCTACAAGAATTTGGATATGTTGATACATGGGACAATCTACAAGTATTTGGGTATGTTGATAGATGGGACAATCTACAAGTATTTGGCTATGTTGATAGATGGGACAATCTACAAGAATGTGGATATGTTGATATGTGACAGCGAGAAAAGAAGGAGGAAGAAGGGGAGAGGAAGGAGGGGAGAGGGAGAAGGGAAAGAAGAGGATGTTGAGGGAAATGGTATAAATAGTGTGAAGCCTAAAAGTTCGTTCCTCAGTCGAACTCTGCCTACAACGCACTATCTTTGATAATAAGGAAAGAGGGAGAGAGAGAGAGAAGGACAATGAGGATGAGAGTAAGGGATAGGAAAGATTTAGGTTCGTGTCTCCGCGTGAGAACAATAGTTAATTATACTATTGCACCATCAATGTCTCGTGGTGTATGTTATCAGGCTATAGGAGAGATGCACAGCCCACCTCACAATGTCTCTAAACTACTCTAATCTACACAATCTCAGACTGACAAGTCGAACTAAAAGGCAACTCAAACATATATTTATTTCCTTCTGAACAATAACAGAGTGACAATCTACAACATAATCGCATAGAGTAATCAGTACATGCATTGCAGACACATAATGCATATTGAACTGTAATAATACTATGCTGCATTACCTCACAAGGGAGAGATAGATAGTGTAACAGCCTATGCAACTGGGATGTTAGGGGAATGCCACTTATGATCACCTATTAACCGCATGAAGTAAAAGACTAAGGCTAGGAATTACACCAGCCTTTGTTTCGTAACTATCTTTCCGTAGGCTTATTAGTGGTCCATGCATTCAGCCCAAATACCCATTGCTCCATAGATTGATCCATCAATCCATATACACAGGGAGTTAATTCGCTCCCATCCAACTTGTTCAGCGGGTAACTGTTTATTCAGCTATGCCCGGTATGTCTAGGCAACTCAAGTTTACCCAGACAATGTATTCATCTTCTGCCGTCCCGTTGATCATCTGGGTCCCATATTTGAAATACGATTGCTCTCTTCAACCTCTCGTTTGCCGTGGATCCCACCACCGGTTTCCAGTTGTATTTGACATTAGTCTCCTGTGTGGTTCCAACCGCAGTGTCTCTGGCTATTGTCGTCCTATTTGACGTTTAGCCATTTACTGCCACTCGCGAGCGGTCTCCTTGGCTGGCGGTCCTCTTAACTCAAGTGGCTTTCTTGCACTTTAACGACCCTCGGACTCTGCGTGTCTTTCCCTTCTTTGGCTTATCTGCCTTGGGTAGGTTCCGTTCACAGATCCTTAGTCGTTCTCACTCCTATCAGTGATTCAGACGAGTTCTAGCATGGGCGCTTGTCCGTCTTCCTTCACTTCCTCCTCCTACAGATACTATACAGACTTGGGCACGGATTAGCCCAATTTCTGAAGTCCTGTTACTATGTTCCTTGGGCTGCCCCAATAGGGCACAGACCCCCGCCACTCCCGGAGTCCACTATCAACTGTCCTCTCTCCTGTTCGACTCTTCTCCTACTGACTGGATCCCAAAGTATATATAACTTCTTGAGTTGGCGCATTTCTTGAATCACGTGACGTTTCTCTCCCTTGTGAAAGACTACCCAATCAGTACCTCGCGTACTCTGCTTAATTTGCATCTTATTATTAATCTAACTCCCTTCACCCCGCTACGACCTATTCTTGCCGCCTTTGCCTGTTTTGGGTCATTGGGCGTGTCCGTTCCCATATATCTAGCCCCATCCGTTGTATTTCTTGCCCATTTGACAGTTCCTATGCTAAGTTTGGCTTCATGTTTCCTGAATTTCTTATTTCACTAACAACGAAAGGTAAACTGTCGGTTAGCGGGCTGCAGCAGAGTCATTGCCCGGCCACTCACTAATTTTGAACTTATACTGGTCGGTGAACTCTCTGCCTCAAAATTATTCCAGTCATTGCCCTCCAGTAAACTCAGGCGGTATGTGAAAAGCATTTTCCATACTGTCTCATACGCACCTACCAAAAGTTGATGGGTCCCACCATCAATATAGCATCATTCCTCCTTGAGATCGAAGCCCTGGCTCCGCATCTGACATCCCTCATAAACAATATTGGATGCCTAAGGGGAAAACTCTTTTTGGAACTTCCACCCCAAATAATAATAATAAAAAAATACTGGTTGCATCCCCTGCTCTCCCAGTGCATAAGGCAGTTAAATCTTGTTCGTCTTCTGGCGTGCATCGTAACAACATAGTAACCAACTAATATCAATAAAGACAGTTCAATCCCTTGCATGCTGGGGATTCCCCAGAAAACAAAATCATCAATCAATGGGTGCAATACTTAGGGGCACCAAAATTAATAAAACAATGGCAATATAAGCATCCACTTAACATGCCATTCCCCTGTAACAACAATAAAACCAAAAATCAAATTCACATCGGTGCTACCCACTAGGACATCTGTAAATCAATGTGCCCATTCAGCCTTGAATCTGAAAAACATGGTAACAATTCCTGTGACCCCACAGGCAAATGCCTGTTCACACACATAATAAACCAATCACTTCTCCCCTATTCGCAAGGACACATCAGCCTGAAGCTGCAATCCTCACGATCACTACCGATGTACACAAAAACAAATCAGCCCCTGCTGTAAGTACGCACTATTTAGGGGCCATAGAAACAAACCAAACATATATCATGAAACAGCTTTTGACATAAAAAAATGTGCGCCCAGTCGTTGGACATCGTGCTCAATTGTCTTGAAATAACTCTGAAATAAAAATGGTATGCCCAGTTCTTGGACATTATGCCCTATTCTCTTGGCGCTGAAATAACTCTGACAAAAAAATGTGTGCCCAATTCTAGGACATCATGCTCTAACATTTATTCTTCGCCATGCCCCTTCACATTAAAAACAAACATGTACCCGTATTAACATCTACTCGGGCAATCTCAGATTATAAATGGTCTCCTTGGCCTCCTGGCACGACGTTGAACTATGTGTTGTCACTATGACACCCAATACTGCAGTTGTGTCTACCCCGAACACCATAAAGTGAAGCCCACACAAAAATAAAAACATTCGCATACCCGACTTGACAACTTCCGCTATGGAAATAACAAGGGAGCTAACTGCTCCACAACAGTTGATCCCCTCAAGTAGTCATATTCGTTTAAACAACAAAATAACATGTTTCTAACTAATCTTATGACCTGTAAAACAAACAAAGGATGGCTAAACGCGACTACACATATGGCCCTCCGACAAAAATGTCATTCAATAATGAATCAACACCACAGCACGAATGTTTAACTAATTATTTAACTACTGTTCATTGAAATCATTGCCTCATGCTGAAATAAATATATAAAGAATATGTTTCTGCTTGCGGGTGCTCTCTGGATTCCGTTTTCTTCTTCACTGAATTTCTACGATTGTTTTCTTTAAAGTGTCTATTCTATATGCACGGGCAGAAATATAGGGCGTCACTGGTCATTCACTGCCCAACACCGTTAACATGTCTAATTTTGGTATCATGAAACTTGAACACGCTGGTACACTGAATTCCACCTCTGTTCCCGCCTCTTAAAAAAAAGGGATTTTCTAACTACCACGAGTGACACTGTCATCTGTCTCTTCACAACAGCCATAATTAACTCACTGCATAAAACAAAGGGGAATATCCCCTCTTGATGATCTAATTGTTCATGCGTGCATTTCTTGTACGCCACATGTGCCATTGATAACGTTTAGCACAGCCCGTCTCGCTCTGTTCTCTGGTGGGGCACGCTAGCACGATGAGTCCTTGTTGTCGTTCCTTGCAGGGCAACACAAAAGAGGGGGGGGGGAAGGAGCGCTATATTTTCTGAGTGGCCTCGGATGTCTACACTGCCACCAGAAATGTTGGGTTCTGTCATCTAAACAGCTTCATAACTGTTCCCTAAAAGAGTCAGCGAAATTCATTCCCCGGACAGCCACAGGTTTGGCTGGCTCTGCATAACAGGTGTGGGAATTGTTCTTATACTTTGCATGGCTCTGGGTTTCGCCTGCCATGCCCTGTCGTCAATCATGACTCTGACTTCCTGGACGAAGAGTGGGTGACCTTTGTATAACGGTGGAGTATTTTATTATGATACCCTTTAATCAGTGAGTTAGTCTTTAACGTGCACTGACATTAGGACCTTGGCCCTTTAACGATAACAAGATAAGGCCACCCTTACGTTGACTTGCACTGCTCAGCTGTTGTCTGAGCTCATTTCGGACAGATTCCGCTGCGCTGACTCTCCTCATGAGTTGGCCTTCCCTGGGTATTTGGTTGTAGTGGGTTTTCCTGTATTCTTGTAGCAAGGTGGTTTGGCCGGTGTACTTTACACAAGAGTTTCTAACTGAACAGACTTAGTAGAAACCTCGCCGACAGATAGTTCAGACAATTTACCGACCAGCTATGAGATAAGTAGCCTAGTAAAGAAACACTTACAGAGACAACTATTGAGCTGGCAATCACGAACTACTGACTATAAGCGACAATTCTATGTATACGAACTTACTATATAGTATAACCTGACACCGCCGAGACAAAGGTCACATGGAATCTCCTGGGAGCTCCCGGACTAAGCTGGAAGGTCCCAGAAAATTCTGGAAACATATCGATGCCAGACGACGCCATTTTGTGACAGCGAGAAAAGAAGGGGAAGAAGAGAGAGGAGGGAGGGAGGAGAGAGAGAAGAGAAAGAAAAGGAATGATGAGAATTGATATAAATAGTGTGAAGCCTAAAAGTTCGTTCCTCAGTCGAACTCTGCCTACAACGCACTATCTTTGATAATAAGGAAAGAGGGAGAGAGAGAGAGAAGGAAAAAGAGGATGAGAGTAAGGGATAGGAAAGATTTAGGTTCGTGTCTCCGCGTGAGAACAATAGTTAATTATACTATTGCACCATCAATGTCTCGTGGTGTATGTTATCAGGCTATAGGAGAGATGCACAGCCCACCTCACAATGTCTCTAAACTACTCTAATCTACACAATCTCAGACTGACAAGTCGAAATAAAAGGCAACTCAAACATATATTTATTTCCTTCTGAACAATAACAGAGTGACAATCTACAACATAATCGCATAGAGTAATCAGTACATGCATTGCAGACACATAATGCATATTGAACTGTAATAATACGATGCTGCATTACCTCACAAGGGAGAGATAGATAGTGTAACAGCCTATGCAACTGGGTGTTAGGGGAATGCCACTTATGATACCTATTAACCGCATGAAGCAAAAGACTAAGGCTAGGAATTACACCGGCCTTTGTTTCGTAACTATCTTTCCGTAGGCTTATTAGTGGTCCATGCATTCAGCCCAAATATACTGGTCGGTGAACACTCTGCCTCAAAATTATTCCAGTCATTGCCCTCCAATAAACTCAGGCGGTATGTGAAAAGCATTTTCCATACTGTCTCAGATACATGGGACAATCTACAAGTATTTGGGAATGTTGATAGATGGGACAATCTACAAGTATTTGGGTATGTTTGATAGATGGGACAATCTACAAGGATTTGGACAATCTACAAGTATTTGGGTATGTTGATAGATGGGACAATCTACAAGTATTTGGGTATGATGATAGATGGGACAATCTACAAGTATTTGGACAATCTTTCAAGTATTTTGGTATGTTGATAGATGGGACAATCTACAAGTATTTGGGTATGTTGATAGAAGAGACAATCTACAAGTATTTGGGAATGTTGATAGATGGGACAATCTACAAGAATTTGGACAATCTACAAGTATTTGGGTATGTTGATAGATGGGACAATCTACAAGTATTTGGGTATGATGATAGATGGGACAATCTACAAGTATTTGGACAATATGGGACAATCTACAAGTATTTGGGTATGTTGATAGAAGAGACAATCTACAAGTATTTGGACAATTTACAAGTATTTGGGTATATTGATAGATGGGACAAACTACAAGTATTTGGGTATGTTGATAGAAGAGACAATCTACAAGTATTTGGATATGTTGATACATGGGACAATCTACAAGTATTTGGGTATGTTGATAGATGGGACAATCTACAAGTATTTGGGTATATTTATACATGGGACAATCTACAAGTATTTGGATATGTTGATACATGGGACAATCTACAAGTATTTGGGTATGTTGATAGATGGGACAATCTACAAGTATTTGGGTATGATGATAGATGGGACAATCTACAAGTATTTGGACAATCTACAAGTATTTGGGTATGTTAACAGATGGGACAATCTACAAGTATTTGGGTATGTTTATAGAAGAGACAATCTACAAGTATTTGGACAATCTACAAGTATTTGGGTATATTGATAGATGGGACAAACTACAAGTATTTGGGTATGTTGATAGAAGAGACAATCTACAAGTATTTGCATATGTTGATACATGGGACAATCTACAAGTATTTGGATATGTTGATACATGGGACAATCTACAAGTATTTGGATATGTTGATAGATGGGACAATCTACAAGTATTTGGGTATATTGATACATGGGATAATCTACAAGTATTTGGATATGTTGATACATGGGACAATCTACAAGTATTTGGGTATGTTGATACATGGGACAATCTACAAGTATTTGGGTATGATGATAGATGGGACAATCTACAAGTATTTGGACAATCTACAAGTATTTGGGTATGTTGATAGATGGGACAATCTACAAGAATTTGGATATATTGATACATGGGACAATCTACAAGTATTTGCGTAAGTTGATAGATGGGACAATCTACAAGAATTTGGATATGTTGATAGATGGGACAATCTACAAGTATTTGGGTATGTTGATACATGGGACAATCTACACGAATGTGGATATGTTGATACATGGGACAATCTACAAGTATTTGGGAATGTTGATAGATGGGACAATCTACAAGTATTTGGGTATGTTGATAGATGGGACAATCTACATGTATTTGGACAATCTACAAGTATTTGGGTATGTTGATAGATGGGACAATCTACAAGTATTAGTGCATGTTGATAGATGGGACACTCTACAAGTATTAGGGTATGTTGATAGATGGAAAATCTATAAGTATTTGGGTATGTTGATAAAGAAGCTTGTGGGAAAACGAGTTAAATGGCTGACAAGATATTTTATTTTAGATTGGGAAGAAAGAAAAGTCCGAGACGATTGGCAACAGGCAATAATATTACCGATGTGAAACAAAAAAGAAATATGAGAGAGTGTACAGAGAAGGTGCATAGGTATGTAACTTCTGGAACGTATAGGGACAATGTACACACAACTATTGGCACAAAGAGCTAGATCCATTGTTGAACAACAGTTAGGCAAAGTACAGTTTGGTTTCGGGAAAGGTAAAAGTTACACTGATGTACTATTCACGCAAAGACACATGTCGGGGGAATCATCGAATAAAGGAACCAGTAGAATATTGTGTTTGTAGATCAGGATTTCGACGGAGTAGATAATAAATTAAAGACCATCCTTGAAGACAATATGATACAAGGGCAATTGCTAGAACACATCACAGCCATGTACCACACGAGCCAAAGTGCAATAAGAACACAAGAAGTTATATCAGATATGTTCACAGTCAATACAGGAGTGAAACAGAGATCTGTGCTCTCTCACCTGCCTTTAATATCTACATAGACAGAATATCTAAAAAGCAGGCCTTGACAGAACAGATACAAAAATGTCGAATTCTTTACTTCAGATTAAACAGTAGATTCACTCGCATTATATGAACTTTAATTTTCAGTTGATCAGTGCCTCTTTTATATCGATGAGGGCAGACTGAATAATCATATTAATAACATGAGATCAACATGCAGCAGATATAATCTATATCTATAAAACAGAGTGTATGTGGTTTTGTGTGTGTGTGGGTAGTTTTGTATTGGATGCGTTCGATAACGGTACATCCGATTGAGATGAAATTTTCTACACGTCTTCCTTTCATTCCTGTGCAACCGACTATAATAGTTTCTTAGTGTAAAATCTTCTACTTAATTAATAACATTTACTTTTTCGTTTTTCATTATATAAGTTCTATATAGCAGGGGGACTTCACTCTAGAAAAGTTATTTCAAGGGGCATAACTTTTAATAACATTTGTATATACTTTATAGTCATATTGTTGGACTTACTTGCACTATTGTTAAACTTTTTGTCTATAGTTATTTTCAGGCATATGAGTTATAATAAATAATGATATAATCTTTAAGGCATTTTCAAAGTTTGCATAAAAATAATGCATAATGCATAACATTGTAACCCATCTTTCTCTGCTTACAGAATTTATCAACTGTCATGTCGGTGATTAAAAACAGTTTTCATTAAAAATAATGAATGGTGTGTGGAAGGACATTCTTTTAAGTTACTGTGCGCCAGGAGCTGGGCGAAACCACGCCGGGTCAGATAGATAGACAGACAGACAGATAGTCGGGAACGGAAGCTTATTTGACTACTTATATGAATTAAATGACATGCTCCGCACCAGGGACTGGGTGAAGCCGGGCCGGGTCAGACAGACAGACAGATAGACAGACAGTCGGGAACGGGAGAGCTTATATGACTACGTATATGAATTAAATGAGATGCTCCCCACCAGGGACTGGGTGAAGCCGGGCCGGGACAGACAGACAGACAGATAGACAGACAAACAGATAGTCGGGAACGGGAGAGGTTATATGACTACGTATATGAATTAAATGAGATGCTCCCCACCAGGGACTGGGTGAAGCCGGGCCGGGTAAGACAGACAGACAGACAGATAGTCGGGAACGGGAGAGCTTATATGACTACTTATATGAATTAAATGAGATGCTCCCCACCAGGGACTGGGTGAAGCCGGGCCGGGTCAGCCAGACAGACAGACAGACAGACAAACAAGCAGACAGACAGACTGATAGATAGATAGATCCCCTCCAGGGCCTGGGCGAAGCCGGGCCGGGTCATCTAGTATGAATATAAATAAAACAAAAACTAATGTAATTCAAGTTAGCAGATTTTCTGATCCACTAAGTACGTTAGTTAGTTGTTAGTTAGTTAGTCGACAGGTCATCCTCATTACACATCGAACCATTCAGTCCATAAATACTCGGATCCCCTCCTCAGTAAATCCCGCAGTTTGTAGCAGCTAACGACTCTAGTTCTGTGTTGGTTTATTAAACTTCGTTGGCTTCCTGTATAGTGCTCTTTTTTGGCCAAACCTCTTTTAACTTGCTGTTCTCGCAGTCTGACCATGGTTGTAGATTCACAGTCATCATTTGGTTCTCGCCATAGTCTTACTTCTCGTTGAAAATTCAGTATATCAGCCTGGTCCATGGCTCGTCCGCCCTCCAAGGTAGCCTTACCTGTAAGCCTGTCGGTCTGTCAGTAAATAAGCAAGTGTGATTATGTATCAACTATCACCCATACTGAAACATCCAAATATACCTATGTCTGCAAAAATACAGATAATAAAGAACATATTCACACCAACCCTATGCTACCAATGTCATACAGTGATTTTATCCAAATCACACTTACGCAAAATCAACACCTGTGAGATAAGATGTTTGAGAGAGCTACCGGCTCAACTATTCGAAACCGAGTATGATGTTATCAGACAGACAGAGGGATCAACATCTTGCGCCATATTTATTGAAAAACAAGATCAAATGGTTTGGCCATCTGGT